>WMED01029027.1:0-10340 GCA_019650415.1 Pipa parva | reverse complement strand
AACACCATTTGCAAAGTGAGCCAAAGGATTCAGAGCTCACTTCGCTGAATGGTGAATTTCCCCCCTAAATGTTTTAGCAGCAGGGATTTCTGTCTATGGTTAAGTGGCTGGAGGCATGAAATGCGTAAGATGTGGAACTGCCTACTCTGTCATGTTTTCATTTAATAAATAAAGAGTGTGATAAATAAAGAGTAATATGGGAGAGACAATTTACAACATGGCACCTGATACCACAAAGGATACTGACCCTGGACTTGCCCAATAGAGGTAATTAATCAACAGGTTACATTAGTTCTGCCTATGGGGTGAAAACACGGATACATTTGCCTTTTCCAAAGCAGCTTTCAGTAATAGAGTGCTAAAGTACAGTTCTGTACTGTAACCAGTACAAACACTTGGTGTATACTGTATAACGCTTCGCTATGTTCTTGCTTGTGGCCCAGTATACAAACTGGAGTAGGTAAGGGAAGTGTTCCCCCTTCAAGAGAAAGAGGAAACCAAAAAAACATGGAGGAAGAAGTTTGGGTAAAGAAAATTCTTTCATGTTGCAGACAATAGGCTCTAAATATCCACCCAGGCAAGGGATGAGACTTCTTTGGGGTAGAAAAAGGAGGTACTAGGAGAGTAAAAACTAATTTGTGCAAATCTACCATGACAACAGAACTGATGTCACACATTGCATATAGTGATGCTACAAAGGGGAGGTGGCTATATATATATAAAAAAAAAAAAAAAGCCTATGATCTCTGTCTAGGTGAGGTCTGTCTAACAACATGGCTGCTTTCAGTAAAGATATGAGCAGTCAAAGCAATGAAATTCATTAATTTAACTTCAAAGATACCATTTTTACAAGTGCTCTATTTGAATAATTCTGTGCCAATCCAAACAGGGATTTTGGTGTTACTGGTCCTTTAAAAGGCCACACATTCCTTTCTGCTGATATATGCACAAACAGCTGTTCTGTAGAGTTACCTGGAAAAGGGTTGATGTCTGGTGGACCCCAGAGGTGCAGCACATTTCCCGCACAGAGTGCATGGCTAGCTGGGGTGAGCCTATGTCCAGCACTCGTATGCCCAGCTTACTAGACAGAATAGGTCCAATGGTTGAACCACATGGTGAATCATTCTTCACCATGAATTCCTAAGGGTTAGAAGTGAAATATGTATGAATACACTTAAATGGGACATAAAGTTCGCAACTATTTCTTGATATTTTATTATGAATTCCAAAGCAAATATTGTTCTCATCTTTCTTTTTGTTTTTCTGCTAACACCCCCTGAATTGTTGTTATACCAATATTACTTTATCTGCAGAGGGTGAAACGGGCACCTTGGCAAGAGCTTTAGTAACATTTAAAGATTGTTACAATTGTTGTAACCTATTTAGTCGTGTAAATGCATATTGTTCAGTAATATTCTCAACATAACATTTCAGGGGTGTTATCCTTAGTCTATTAGACTTTTTTTGATTAGTAGAATTATCTTTGCCCAGGATGAAGCAGTGCTACTGGTAACAGCAGATGGCATGCACTACTACTCTATTGTTAGCAAGAATTTGATTTACAGATACTGTAGGATTTCACAAATCATTCAGCAGATTTGTTGTTGCTTTTGCAGGGATTAAAAGGGGCTAACAATTGTAATCTAGGAAGACAAACCGTCAGAATGTTTGCCTTATGTTAGGAGAGATTAGCTGGTATTAAGTATGAGTAGTCTATGTGTTTTGGCTACAAAGCTCTTTAAGCTACAGTACTCTGATTTTCAGGCACTGCTGTATGCGATTAGGGAAAATGTAGCTTTCGTCAAACTTTTATTGCTAATGGAGAGTGGTCATTATGCAAGCTTTCAAGATATAAAAAAAGATCACTACATGTGACCCTCTACACCTAATTATATTGGCTAGTTGAGAGTCAGCTGTCCAGGAAGCCAAATATACCCCTCCAAGAAATGTGTTATATCCAACAGCCTGCCCAAGGACAGCCTCCATTTCTATAGGACATAATTTTAATAGGATCTGGAATTGCAATGAAGAGAAACAAGCTCTGTCTGGAAGAAGCAGGGAAGTACAAGGCTATACTCAAACACAATTATTTGCACATTCCTAATGATATAAGGGCAATGCTCAAATTAAATTGGCACCCATTACCTGAAGAGGAACTTCTACACGTCCAGCAATCTCTCGTAATACAGCCTCAGTTACCGCTGTTGAGGCATAGCGCTGATTGCTGTTCACTTTAATTACAGGACCCTAAGAACAAATTGAAACATGAATGACGGAAAACTGCAGTAAACTGTCCACAAAAGTTAAAACACTAATAAAAACAAATGCCTGATTGGTTAGGGTGCTGGTTGTCAGTGACCCCAAAGATCCCAGTAAAGGAATCATTTATAATGAGCCTATAAATATACATAAAAAAATATAAATCCAAAGCATATGGGGGAGAAATGGGGTCTCACCTTGTGGAAGCATGGTCTGTGATTCTCTTCGTGTTTATCCCTATAGAACAAATACAATACTGCACAGAATCAGCTGCCTCAAACATTAACAAAAGCATTGCCCCCCAAATCATGTTAACTCTTTCCACAGCAAATGTACCCACAACTCTTGCTACACACTTACATGTAGTTGGGATGCACGGCATGAGCCATATCAGCACTAAGCATAAATGATTTGGGTATGGATTCCTCGAAAGCTGTGATATTCTGCGGGGTGCTGGAGATGCGACGGAGAATCAGTTCTGTGAGCAGTGACTCTGCCCCATGCGCAGTCCCAGATCCCACCTAGGAGACAAAACTCCAATCATTTTCCAATAGAAGCAGCTTCCTTAAAACGACCATCAAGCTACTAGTGTCAATATACATGTACGAGTTAAGAGTTTGCATAGTATAAAAATTTAAAAGCAACCAGCCATGGTCCATTAAATGATGGGATAAACTGGACCAACTGTGGAGATAACTAATCAATGCTTAAAAAACAATAGAAGAGGCTGGTTGCTTAATGGGCAACTGAGCCGGAGATGCTGTATACGATTCAAACAGAACAGTAAGAGTAAAGGAAATCATCAGTGTAACACAAGAGCATGTTTGCAAATATAAAAGCAAGTTTCTCCCCTTGACCATTGCTTAGAAGTTCTCACTGTTCAAGGCCAATTGTCACATTTTTTGGCTGGGAAAAAAAAAAATCTTAAAACTAATAGATCTAACAAGATCCAGACATCATGCCTGCACTTTGGATATACACCTCTGAATCTCAGGTTACATTGTGCTAGTAAATAGAGGTTCTAAAGGAGTAATTGGCAACAGGTGCATGTTCCCATGAGCTGGGTTATACCTTAGGTTTTTGGTGAGAAATGCTAACTATATAAAAGAGGACACAACCATCTTTTCCCAGAACGCATTTTATTCTACATCAGTTGCAGTGGAGGCTTTTTCGGTTCCTTTCAGCCTCCCCAAATGTGATGAACATTCATCAGGGGGCTAAATGTTTGGCACTTTTTGCTTTTAGATATTAAAACCAAGGAATCCTCCTGCCCAGATGAACTTTGATGAACATTACTCCACTGTTCAGATGACAGTAATACTGATGCAACAACTTGTCTAGAAACATCTGCTCCATCAGCTGCCAGTATTTAGGTACATGATCTCTGACATCACTCATAATGTCAACAGCAAGAGGAGGGGGGGTCACCAAGAAACAAACGGACGGGAAGTTGCCAGTCACTCATGAAACAGATTGCTCTTTGGGGGGGACACAGTACCAGGAGTAAAGTTAACGTCCCCAGAGTGAATAAGATATAATAGTGAGTATTAAAATCTCCTTTTATAATTTCTTAGGATTCTGGGGTGCATAATAACATTGCACCTTTTGTATAATATACTTCACCATCTCTTACATGATAGGGACTTGTTTATTCATGTAATATTTATTTAGTGCCATTAACCACTGGTGGTTAATCCTTTTGGTAAGCATATGCTTCCTTTCCGGTGGTCTCTTATACTGAGTGACTTGTTTGCTCTCATGTGTTAACTTTCTATCCATCTTCTCTGTTTAGTTTTCACTCCCTACCTAGAATCTAACACTGGCCGAACTGGTAAGTTGACTGCCTGTGCGTACATAATTTTTCATGTTTTATTTTGTGCATATATTTTACTACATCCTCTTTTGTTTGGCTGTTCAATATGATATTTCATGTGTCAGTGCGTGGTTTTTACTGAAGCCACGAGCCTGTCTTATCTCTGTGTCAGCACTGATGAACTAGATTGAAGAGACTAGCTTTGAGAGCTGTGTACATGTCACTGCATCTGTTCCCGGGTAATATTTATTTGTCACTGTGTATTCATTATTACATGCCTATCAGGGTTTCACTCTAGTGGGCAGTTTGTCTGTAACATCCCAAGCAATTTTTACCTCTTCGTTGTCAAAAAAAGTGATCATTCTGACATTGGGATCATTGGCAAGAGAGCCTGGTGACTCACACGAGCCTAAGAGAGCCTGAAAGAAAAACACAATAATATTAAGAGAACGAGGGGGTGAGAGATGCAATCAGAGTCAGGTGTACCGTTTGGGGTAGTGCAATATACTGTATATAACACAGCTGATGTGAAACAATTAATAAATTATTAAAGGTCTTCTCTGTTAAAGGAAATTAAGCACTTGGATGGCAAAGTGTTTGGTCAGTTTAAGAAATGTGTCATACAGAATGATATTAGTTGCTTGTTTTCATAGTGTGACAACACCTTTTTTACAACCTAAATAGCTAAATATCTTAATTTCCCTATACAAGTACATAATTTAAAAAATGTGGCTTCAGTTAGCTTTCCAGAAGAAGAAAAGTCAAGGATTATAATTAGAGGTCGAAGAGAAATTAAATCTGCCTTGTAAAGAGAATGCACTAGATTCCCTCACCTGTAGCGCACAATAACAGCTATGCAAATTATCCAAACGTGGACCAAATATGAACTCTTCATGAGCACCTCCCAGGGTCTGCAATTGGAGAAAACACCGTGAATAAAAAAAAAAAAAAAAAAAAGCGGCTGAAACACAATCATATCTTATTACTGGCACTGTGAATTCCTACCAATGTCCCGCAGAATTTCTCATTTATTGTGTAGTATGCCCACAGGGTAGTGACTGGAGGACACACTTATACATACCTTTTTAATGAAAGTCCTAATGAAAGTAGAACACAAACATATGCAGTTCTGCTTTCCCATTCTGGTATAACTAGTTATATAATGTTGTACCTGATGATTTTATGGGGTTATTTTCATTTGCAATTCTCATTTCTTGTTAATTTATATCCTACAGACAAGAAAAATAGCAGTGCAAAGGAACTGATCTTCTACCAATTCTACCGAGAGATCACACTGAAATCATAGAACCATAACAAGGTATGATAACATTTTGCATCCATGATTTTTACATTTCCAGTTCCACACCTTTAACCCATGCTCAGCTCAGCAGTGACTCGATGTGCAACTCTGCTGGGAAACTCAGACATGGGGTCAAATGCCAACAAAGCATATATTTATCTAACAATTACCGGCACTGCAAACTATCAGTGTAAGAATTCATCACCTTATGAGAACAGGATCACCAAACTGGATTGCATCATGGGTATGCCCCTCATTTACTATAGCAGATGTGTACAGATAATGTTTGATAGTGGCACTAGTCATCTTTCATCAGGTCATCCTCAAATGTTACAATCTCCACCCACCCCAAGGCTTAAATTAAAAGGGAACATTACCTCTAATACTATACAAACAAGCATATCTGCAAACCCTATATGGGCCTATATTGGAGCCCTTCTATAGCAGCTACTGGTTAAGGCTGCTACGTTCACACAGCACATTTATGCACTGCGTATTTTAGGAAAGTGCCTCCCGAAAATACACCGGCATATTCAGCCCAGCATATTTTCAGGAGGCACTTTCCTACTGTACTTACTCAAACGCAGTGTGAACGCTCCACTCTGCATTCGCAGCTCCTCGTATCTGGCCGCATTTTGCGTGCGGCATATATACTCTGGCAGAAATGCAACAGCCAGCATTCCAGACGCAGTGTATGCGCATCATATACTAGTGTGTGCGGAGCAAGGTTAGGCCATAGGTTTACACTGCGAGCGTTTTGTTTTTCTGCACAGTGTATATAAAACTTCAGTGTGAACCTAGCCTAACAGTTTACTGCACATTGTAGACTGGACCCTCTAGCTTCAGATAATTATTTGTGCATTAAGAATATGCAAGCAGAAACTCAACTGTAAAGCATGGAACTGCAATAGAAGGGTTACTGCATATGGACAATAGCACACAATCTAGGAATCCAAAGGGGTAATGATCTTACTAACATTTGGCTGTTTGCCTCATTGCATGTTTTGCCCTGTACATCTCAGTGTTTGTAGGTACGTTATCAGATCTTACCGCAGGTTGGGTATCGGTCATACACAGCTCCATCTCCAATATCTGCTCAGCTTGGACTCCTAGTTTTTCACAGAGCAATGTAAGAAGCAGTGAGTGATGCCTTTCAGTCTGCAGTACAAAGCAAAGATAACTCACTGATGGTGGCCAAGGTACAATAAATCAACAGTTACATAGTTATTAAGGTTGGAAAGAAATAAAAGCCAAGTATCCTATAGTGTACCCTCGTTGATCCAGAGGAAAAAAAAACAAAAAAAACCGTGGAGCAACTTTACTTAAAAAAAGAAAAAGAAAGTCTTTCCTGAGCACAAACGGTGATCAGACTGGATCAACTTGTTACTAAATACTAATGCTACTAAATATTAGTGAAAGGTCTCACCTGTGCGCAGCTAGATACAGCAGAATGACAAGTGGCTGTTAGATCCAAATTTTCCTTTTCCAGACCTTCCTGTACTGCAGTTGCAAGTATAGGAACACTGCAAGGATAAGTGCAAAGTTACAGCTGTGGAGTAACAAAGCTAAATCAATTTCAGAGGTTAGAGGAAATTACGCTCACAGGTGCTGCTCCAGATTGGGGCCAAAGCTTTCATTAATGTTCCTTTGCAAATGAATAGCCAAGTGAGGGATTCTCAAAATGGGGCGATCCACATGTACCAGGCGATGCTGCAGACGCTGTCCGTCCTGAGACACAGAACCACAAATTAAGTCTTACATACCCAGTTCAGGGTGGAACAGTAGGTAATATGCAAAGAAGCACAGAAAGCAGTGGTTTGTCATCATTTTCAGGAATTTAATAGAGAACTAAACAAGAAAAATATATTTCATATTCTACCTTTTCAACATACTGTTCTGTATACTTTATGTAACATCAGCGTTAACTAATATTGCTAAAAATAACACTTTAGCAGCTCAGATGGCTACGGTCTCCATTGTAAATTGCTCTTCCAGAGTCTGAAAGACTGAATTGTCAGACTGCATATACCACATGTTTCTACATTGTGTCAGTCCATCTCAGATGAGCTTTAGCCCAGAGCAGTATGAATGCTGGGAATATATGGCTTTCACTTTGCATAGCAGAGCCTTAAAGGGACACTATACCCAGACTATTAGCAAGGTTTATAATACTGGTATATGAACAGTATTGTCTCCAGGACCAGATTCAAGAGTCCTGCCAGGGCCCCCTCCTCTACAACAACACTACTAGTGTCCTCCACTTTAACAGAAAAGGAGATACTTATGGGGAAATGGACACCAGGTCCAAAAACTGAAGGGGCAGCTTATGTAGTGGGTGGAAGTGCATCCATGCCCACTGTAGACACAGACGCCTTAACTGGTGCGAACCTTATAGTTAAACCCCTGTATAAGAACCCAGATGTTAACTAAGACAGGTATAAGCTATTTACACTTTTACATTAGTTAGTCTGGCTCCTTTGATCCTGCAGGACTGATTGCTCAAATTTCATTGGTTATTACATTGTGCACGTTCAATCAGCTGCAGGTGCACTGAACATCCTAACCAGCACAGTTAAGAGTAAACTGTAAAAGGAAAGTGCTTTGTTAAATGCTTTCAATATTTACAAGTTAAAAATATTACAAATAATAATGTAATATATTTACAAATTAACATTTGTAATAAATATTACAAATAAATTATAAATGTTACAAATAATTCCATGATATAGGGGCTGTAAAGTAATAAACTATGTCTTAATGCGTCATTATTTATTCTAAAACAGACAATATTCTAATACAGTGATGCCCAACCTACAGCCCGCGGGCCATAACCATCCCGCAACGCGGTGCTTTCCAGCCCCTGGTCCTAATTCCGAATTGTTACGTATATGTGTGAATTCGCCAGCTAAAGACAGTTGCAATAGACTGCTACTGTCACAGTCGCATCTTTACTATGGAAATATTGTTGCAGCCGCAACTTTAAAAATTGTCGCGACTTTGAAGCGGCCTGTGACACGCATGTCGCAAATTTCTATGACCCCCAGGCAGAAAAAGGTTGGGCATCACTGTTCTAATATATATTATTCCAGCTATCGCCTCCTATTATTGTTATGCTATTATAGTATTTTCTTGAAGCTTCAAGAAGTCAGGGCAAAGTTTTACTGAAATTTAAAGATTGTTACAATCGTTTGTCTTCATAGCGTTGTTATTTTTGTCCCCAATTTTTTTTTTTCCTGCAATTATCTTTTGAATCATTGTTATGCTGCTATTCTTTGGTTATGAAGAGACTTTCACCATGGAGGGAGTCTTTATTATATTGAAAAATTGTTAAAACTGCAACTTGCTCTGTGCTTTCAATGCAAGATATTATATTTTGTGACAGGAAAAGTTCATATCAAGGCGCGTTTAGCCTTTACTAAACAAATTCTGACACAAAGAAGAAAAAAAACCCCCAACAACAACAAAAAAACAGGGAAGTGGGAAAATCTCTTCAAAATATGGAGTGGTTTATTACCTTCACAATCACTCTTCCAGCCACAGTCAGGTCACGATCAAACCACGTGTTCCAGATTCCTCCTCCATAGCACTCAACGCCAACTTGCAGGTACCCAGCTTTGCCTCGATGGGACCGGCGCTTTACCTGCAGCCAAATAAAGGGATGAGAAAGCCATGAGAAAACATGCTAAACACAGACAGGAAGCCTTTGTATGTAGAGAAAGTTGTTTTTACCCTGAGGCACGGACTATCTGTGTGGGCTCCAATCATGGAGAATCCATTTCCTTGCTGGTAAAGACCACCCACTGCGAATGCCACTAATGTGGAGTAATTCCGGGTGACAAAATACTAAACAAGAAAAAAAATATAAATCTTTACATGGCAGAGTTATCATGAGAGCCTTAAACAGTAAAGCTGCGGAATGAGATAATATGTAACGACAAACAACCAGATTAAAGAGCAAGTGCATTCAATTGCTACACAACCAGTTCTATCAAGTTCTCACTTTCACATAACCTACCCTTTTGTTGTACAAATGCTAATAATGTAATAAAGCATTGCGTGCACATTGGATTCATAATCTTTTTTTTAATTAAATTATGAGTTAGTGAACCATAGGCAGGTTGCTATTCTAATCTCCATTGCCTTAAAAAGGACCATAACACCAAAATATGAAAATGCCATAAATACATACATGTCCGGAGATGCCAGATCCTTTAATTTTCATTCTGTGGACGACCATGCTCAAATACATTTAAAGTTACTATACACACAACCTGTAATTCCAAATATTTTATCTATAAAAGGATGATATCTAGCTTTATAAATGAACAGATAATAAACAAACAAAGCAGCAGAATTCATGAACTCAACTTTAAAGATAAGATTTTTATGTTATATTTGAATATTTGTCAATGATTTAAAATGAATATTTTGCATTATTATTATTAGCAAGGCATTATTTGCCTTTCTGTAATATGCCAGGATAGGCTGTCTAGAGCAGAGGTCCCCAACCGCCGGTCCGCGGACCAGGACCAGGCCATTGGGGTTTTTCAGCCGGTCCGCGGCACCGCTGACACCTAGCTCTGCGGCCCTGCGCCTGGTCACAGCACGCGATAATGTTTTCTGCCGTAGCCGTGACAGCTCGCAGCTGTCACGGCAGAGAACATTATGCAGGATGGGGTGGGGCATCGGGCGGGTCTTTGAGATGCAGCCAGCACAGCAGTAACCTGTTACACGGGACGGGGCGGTGCGGCAGGCTCTCCTCACTGACTCGCCCCCGGCAGAGAATTTTATGCGGGGCGTGCCGGGGCGGGGCAGACTGCCCTCATTGACGCGGCTCTGGTGTTAAGTGTGTAGCACTGCTAAGCTCCACCCCTCCATAACCACGCCCCCATATTACCAAAGCTCCACCCCTGCCCCACCCCCACACCACCGGGCCATGGAAAACTGGCCTTGCTTAAAGCCGGTCCC
>WMED01029025.1:0-10340 GCA_019650415.1 Pipa parva | reverse complement strand
ATTAGCGAAGTGAGCCGAACGCATCGAAGCTCACTTCGCTGCTTGATGAATTACCCCCTTTGAGCGGGAATTAGTTCCAGTCTCGAGATAAAAAAATCTGTACAGATGTATAAGAACCAAGACCATAGTGCTTTTAAGATATTTATTTTTTGATGAATGGTTACTGTAAATAAAAAATAATACAATTTTCATTTCTGTATAATAAATGGCAATGAAATATTTAAGATTGAGATGATAGTATTTCATTTAAGTATATCTCAGAGAAGTATGACTTACAACCACTACTCAACAAAAGTACTCAACAAAGCACACACTATATTAGTACAAGAATGAGCTACTTTTTTTCTACCATTTTTTCAGTTCAACCAATAACTTTTCACCTGAGGAAGGGGATTGCTCATCCTAAACATTCTTCATTACATTGTATTGTTGATGGCTTAAATAAAATGGCCACTCACCATATTCTCATTACTTTTATTTTTTTTTATGACGAGAAACCAAGATGTTTTCAGAACTTGATGTCAAATTTTCATTAGGGCTAATCATTAGAAATGACTGCATCTACATTGTGCAACCTGTTATACATATTGGATCATTTGATTCAGATGCAGCTAGTGGTCATATTCCTTATATCAGAAATATCACAAACTGACTCACCTGGTTAACTATAGCTAAAACGATATAAACATTTGAAACATTTTATGTATATAAGTAAAAAAGACATGTTTGTACATATCTCCATTAGTTCCATTATTCTGTATAAGACAAACATTTGACACTGAAGTTTCCACTGATAATTTTGAAAAGCCATGTTAATTATGATTGATGATCAAAGATTTTGTTAGAGAAATACAATTACAAATAATATGTAATATATGATTGGCTCTGTCTGTGAACAACTCCTTATATAACTATTCACACATTGTTGCTGGAACCCATCTGATGATGTTGATTGCATTGACTGACCAGCCATGTATTTTCTTGGACTGAAATGAACAGTGAACTACACATATGCACAGGACGCACCAATAAGACTTGCTGCACTGTCAGCTGTATCGCTTCAAATATTGATGTAAATGAATTGCTGCGACTAGAGCTTTAGGCATTTAGCTGGTTCCCAGAGAGCATCATTGTGAATAATGTTAGTGTAATTGGGTACTCTTAATTTAGTCCTTATCATCCTTAGCTTGGTACAGATGTAGTTGGACTGGCTTTGTCAT
This sequence comes from Pipa parva, assembly GCA_019650415.1. Classification (NCBI taxonomy): domain Eukaryota; kingdom Metazoa; phylum Chordata; class Amphibia; order Anura; family Pipidae; genus Pipa; species Pipa parva. The sequence goes on along the minus strand of WMED01029025.1, from coordinate 9,120 downwards.
TTAACTATTTGTGATAGGATAAACTTTGCAAAACACTTTGTTAAGATTACTCAAAATAAGTAAATCGACTTGCAAACCATTGCAGTCATATGGAAAAGTTAATCTTCACACATATCAGAATAGTTTTGGACTGATGAAATATAGTTTAAAGAATTTTTTTTTAAAATAGCCGTGGTTTATCTGTATGCATTTACAGAGTGATAAAATATTTCACCCCAAAAGAATAAGGTATTTAAATAATTATTTAATTAATCCATTCCTGCACCAATTTAAAGCAATGCACACAAGAAAGGAGTTACATACATGCATGGGATATGGTTGTGTGTAGTGCTCTCAATCTGCAGGGCCTTATTGACTAAATTCATAATAGTCACATAGAGCTATGAATTAACATCATAGTAATAATAACCTCCCCTAGGGGGTTATTCACTAAAGTCCGTATTGTTGCGTATAGGTTCGAATTCACCAGATAAAGACAGTGGCAATAGGCTGCTACTGTCACAGCCGCGTCTTTTTAATGAGAATATTGTCGCAGTTGTGACTTTATTATGGAAAAATTGTTGCGACTTTACAATGGGGAAATTGTAGTGGATATGCTACATATAGGTGTATAATTCGCACCTTAGTGAATAACCCCCTCTACTTTCCCATGTTCACTTATTGACTAAATTCTGGGAAATGGTGAATACGCAACCATATTGTGCATCTATTTATTGATCTCTCTGCATCACCGTTTGTGTGCGCTTGCACAGGTAATTCTACTATTGACAAAGACATGGAGTGTGCCAAAGGTGCGAATGGGTGATAGAATTAGGGGGGAATTCACTATCTTCCGAAGTGAGGTGCGTAATCTTCGCCTCACTTCGGAAAGACTGAGATGCGCATGCGCGCGGACATCTGCATGTGCGTTAAAGGGATTCCCGTCTCGGCGAGGCAACTCTTATGCTCTCGCCGAGACGGGAATCCCTTTAATGCGCATGCTGATGTCCTCGCGCAGGACATTAGCATGCGCATCTCAGTCTTTCCGAAGTGAGGCGAAGACTACGCACCTCACTTCGGAAGATAGTGAATTCCCCCCCTTAATCGGGGACTTTAATTTTCAACAAAACATGAAAAAAAAACCAACATTGTTAATAATTATGGATTGCAGTACTTATTATAAACAGAGATGAAAGAAATGTTTATAATTCTGACCTTCCTGACTCATGTAAGCATAGCTTTTTTCAGTTTTAATATTGTTTCACAGTTTGTGCTGTTAAATCAAAAGGTTATCTATAATACATTTGGCCCTATTAATGCAAAAGAGCAGTGGTATTCAAAAGACATTTATTCATTATTAATATAGGTATAATAAAGAATCATTTATGAGGATTTAGATGAGATTTTTATCATCAAAAGCTTAAAAGGAAAATGTATTTTTGCTTCAGGACAAAGACGAGGAGTCAGTTAATGTGAAATAGAAAGTCAACACAACACTGCATAAAAAAAAATCTTTCTTTATCGAAAAACCAGGTATTTTATTGTGGTGCTACTAAAAGAATTCATGTAAATAGGTTTTCTTTCCATACAGCCGTGTAAGACAGTGTCATTTTCCCTGCTGTAGAAAAAGCGGCACAGAGCATATGAAATGGTACAGTCTAAAATGTACTTGGAAACATAATGCTGCAGTACATATATAATAAAATTAGAATATATAATGTGCAAACCACTTCATTTTAATCTATATTAAATTGTTAATTTAAGAAAGAGGAAACAAGCTATTGTTTTCCAAACATAAATAATGTAAAACTGTGTACTACTGTATACAATACACTGTCATGTGAAAGATATTTAGAAGTGACAACAGTCACAAAAAATGTCAAATTGTACTTTTGTTATGAGAAAAAAATGATGACATATGCCCAAGTTATACTGCTCATTTTTACATCAATAAATGCCCAGAATAATTCCATCTTCTAATTAGCTGGAATCAGAAATTCTTTGGAGAAAGGTAGCTAATTAACCCAAGGCTATCATATTATTTAATCCTTCATCTGTGAACTTGCACTGAAAACAGTGGAAGAAAGCTCACTCAGAATATCCAGAGTAAATGATCATTTTACAGATGCTATATTTAAAAAGTTCACACACCTCATTTGACAGCTAACCTTCCTCTCCTGTGCATTTATTGTGTGCCCTTAATGCATTAGCCTCTAAACATTCTATTTAACCCCCTTTTAATTAATGTTGCACTTATGTATCTCTCTTGGATCTTCATCCTTGAGTGAAAAGTCAAAATATAGAGCAAAATATATGAATGTAGAGAGAGAAAATGTATTTTATACTAACATGAGAATTCCTGCTGGATAAGTACCAATGCCTTTCAAGGTAATACAAGAGAGAAAGAGTTAATAAATCATAAAGGTCATGACTTAAAGCATGAAGATCAATCAAATAAGGTTATCTTCGTTTTTCTACAATATATATTTAAGTAAAAGATTGGGAGATTTTCATCAATCATAATGAATAAAATCTGTATAGAGCAAACAGAGGAATTGATGAAAATAAATGTTCCTGGGATGCCCTGAAATATCTTTAGTGATTGTACACATAAGATCAGTAACAACAGAGTGATATATAAAATGCCACAGAATATATTAATCGTTTATGATGAACGTAAAGATCCTGCAGTATTCAGCAGTAAAAATGTAAAAATATATAAAAGACAATAATAGATTGGGGGCCATTTAACATTTAACTGTACCTTTAAATAACGAGGGACATAGAATGTATGAGGATGGACTGTCCAGATAATGTATATGTACATAAAAACATGCAATATAAACATAAAAGTAACTAAGGGTAGTATGTAAAATTGATTTAGGTGTTAAAATAAATACAACTCCCATTTTTGTTTTTATAGACAAAAGTGCTTTATAGGACACAACATTGCACAATGCACAATGTTTCAGTTATCTCTGAAATGCAGTGCTGGTAGACAGATTATCTTTACTGGTAAAAATTTACAGCATAACCATAATTTTAATCTATGGTGATACTGAACAGTACTAATGCATACATATGCTTTCCTGATTAAAAGAGCACTATAGTGATAATATAACTGCACACATACAGATAAAACTCCTTTATACTAAGCCAAATGCTGACACAAATAGTTAAAAAAAAGTTTAGGGATGAAATAATACTTGCGGTTTGTTTCCCTCAATTAGTTTTCCTGAGAGCTGACATTCCCCTCCCCTTACTCCCCTTCCTCTTTCTGTTCTGAAAGTCAGGCAACATAAGAAGAAAAAGCTGCCTGACTGCTATTGGTTAAGCAGTGTGCTGACCTTTTGGCCACATAAATTAAGCTGGAATGGAGGAGATTACAGAGGGAAAGCTGACTTGTGCACATGTGCTAAGTAGTAAGTAGGGCAGTAACTGGCCAGTATGTGTCACACACACATTTCCTGGTGCAGGAGTTTATCAGTGCTGCCTACTCAATCATTTTGCATCACATGAAACAACTACTGGGGTTGAATTGCTTCTCACTAAGGTATAGTGCTGCATATGTAAAAATGTAATTTGACAATAGTTCCCCTTTAAGTGGACGTTAAAACCATGACCCACAGGGGTAATTGAAGGTGGAATTTGAAAATTCTACTTGAAACTGTACAAACATTTGTAAATAACAGAAATCATTTTATATTGTGGAGCACAAGCTAGACTTGCTGAGGGAGCACTGCAATCCTCCATTGACTGTTTGCACATGTTGATTGTGTTGCTTAAGTTGATATTTCCATAGTAAATATCTAAGCCTGCCTGTGTGTCATAGCCTCAGTAACCTTGTTGGGCTAATCTATGTGGTGTATAAAAACCTAGGGTTTTACAAGAAGAATTTAAATAATCATACAGCAATTCAAAAAGTAAACCAGTGGTTCACATGCCGAAAAAGCAAATATCTTTGTACACACTATGTGCTACCATTAAAATGGTATAAAACGTTTGGAAAAACTTTGCATTGTTATATCTGTAGGGCTAAAATAAGGTATTTCTGATTCTAGTATTTTTGCATTTTCCCCTTGAATATCCTGTAAAACACCAGGGTGCATGTTCCTGGGAGATCATTTATCCATTTTATATCTTTAAATACACAATATATATAAAGCAGATGAGATGAAGTTTGGAAAATTGCTGCTGGAGATGGTATTTAATACATTGAGCTGCAGTAAAATGTTATACAGCTTATTTTACATCACTTTGGATCGCAACGCTCTGTTGCTTGTGAATTTGCTATTATTCGCTAAGTATCGGATTCTCTGAGCAAAGAACAAAATGATGTTTGAAGCTATTTCTTGTGTAGGTAGATGAACAGTAGTAGGACTCAATCTGGGGGTTATTCACTAAGGTGAGAATTCGACTGTTGAATTCGCAAACAGTGGATTCCCATAGCAAATCCATGACAATTTCCCCATTGTAAAGTTGCAACAATTTTTTAAAGTTAAGATTGTGGCAATTTTCCCATAATAAAATCGCGACTGCGACAATATTCTCATTATAAAGACGCAACTGCGACAGTAGCAGCCTATTGCGACTGTCTGTATCTGGCGAATTCGCACCTATACGCAACAATTCAGACTTTAGCGAATAACCCCCGCAGAGTGATGCACAATGATGTGATATCCACCAGAAAAGTGCAGCAATGTCATCTTCACAATGTCCCACTAACTGTATTAAGTGAATAATATACATCCTTTTCAATGTCACCATATCCCAAGTTCATGTTGCTCCTTGGTCACAGTCTCTATTTTCACTTTTGAATTAACTGCTGTGTTACACCATATTTGAGCTGTGCAATCAACCCCCTTCTTTGCCATGTTGATCTGGTGAAGTCAAGTTAGGAAATTCAGCATTATCAAAGTTGAAAAGGTTTTTTAAAGGCCTATTGCTGGAGGAACAGTCTTTATTTTATTATGTTGGTATTGCCTATTTAAAAATACTCCTTTTGCCATGTAAGAAATAACTTTTATATGCATTTTTTTTATATCAAAAAGTTATTTTCGATCTTTAAAGATCCCAAAAATGCTTGATAAATAACACTAGTGTGTTTTGTTAAATTTGCTTCTATAGACTACAAAGCTCAAATATTGGCTGAATTAAGTGTGCATACACAAGCAAAGTGGTTTAAAGAGGTCCACATCCCAGAGCAAGCTAGCAAGCAACAGATAAATGCAAATTTGTTCATGTACGTGACTGTTTGAACTTTCGTGAATAAGCCCTTTAATCGGCAATAGCTGCACCAAGCAAAACATGGCCCTGTAAGAGGCCTAGAATCGAGAGAATAAAATAAGATTTATCTGAAGTCAAAAATGCATTTTAACCTGAATAGAGAAAATATATAAGTTTTAAAAATCTTTTCCTCCTCTGCACTGGGTGGGATTTCATAAAAGGAGTTGGATTTATTGGATCCATTATTTTCCAGCTCAGATAATTATATTAATTTCAGGGGTGTTTGTGAGAAAAAATAAGATAGGGCTAGGACTGCCACCTTATCACCTTAAACAGGACAAATATATAATCCATCTACTGCAACGCTGATCCAAAATTAATTTTAAAATATGGCACAAATTTCAGTTCAGCAACATTCATCTCAAATTATTTAAAATGAGCACTGCAGTATGTGGATTTTATAACATGCAAATTGTCCCATAGAATTGTGAATTCGAATAGGGTATTCATTGGGCACATTTACTAAAGTCGAATTGGATATCCCTATAAAAACTAATTTGGTTAGCGCTGGATTTAGCGATATCGATATTATCTCCCATTTATTAAAGCACCTGAAGGCATTACCGCAATGGATATCTCTGTGTATCGCTGGTATGGGGTTTTTGGCGATATCGATATCACTGGATTTAACGCTGTTCTGCATTATTTACTAAGATAAGTGTTTGGTTTTTTGGCTATTTCTGTTGCTTAATATATCACCACTCTCTGAGTGGCGTTATCCATTACTTTCAATGGGGCTGTAGTCTGGAGTTATGGTTTAAGTGTAACTTATCGATATCGATATACACATGGATATCTATGTCGATATCGATACCCATATCCATCCCCATAGATGCAACCAGTACCACTGCTTCTACAGATATCGATATCGCCGGGATAAATGTATATAACGCTCTAGCAGCGCAATTGTCGCATAATAATAAATGGTATATGGCGATATCCTCCAATATCGCTAAATCTATGGCAATATCTGGCGATATTAGTGTTATAGAGGATATCAACTTTAGTAAATATGCCCCATTAATGTGTTAGTGACAATTCACCAAGGAGTACTGTCATGAATATGTAGATTGTGGGGCTTAATTCAGGATTTCTGTGACTATTTTGGCAAAATTTTGCTTATAAATGTGGTGACCAAATGCCTACATGAACTAGGAATTGTCTGCCATTTCAATAAATGTAATGACTGTGGAAACAGACTGAGAGCAGTTTTTTAAGATAAAAACATCAAATAGCAAGGTAGAAAAGGTGCTACAGGACTTGTTAGATGAGTAAATAAAAAAGGGGGGGGAAAGAAAGATTAGTGAGAACTACAGTGTATAAAAGAGCATATAAAAGGGATTCAAAAACAAGTTACATGGACCAAAGTTCTACCCAAAATGCTACACTATATTATGTTTGATCTTCATTGTGACCCAAAGTTCTACCAAAACTAAAGGAATCAACTCTTGACTATTATCAATGTTCAATAGCTTCAAGTATTTTTACAGCTTCCATGACAGTTATACAGTATATCAAGGTTGTAGAACCACAGCCTCTACTATAATCAGATGAGTCACTGGAGTCTACAATATAAAAAAAACCACATAAACAGATGGCTTCTTTTACCAACACCACATAAACTGATTCCAACTGGTTCGATTCCACCTTGTTGCTTTTGCAGAATCAAGAAGACTGAGTAACATGATCTTCTGAAAATGACCATGTTACTGTGTAGTTTGGATAGATTATCATATTTATCATATATGAAGCTCTCATTTATTTATATACTACTTTATTATTAATTTCAAAGTGAAATATATAGTATAGAGTACGCAATAAATGTTATTGGAAGACCAAGGTGGTTGAAGCTGATGGGGTGTGAGATATTAAGGGGGTTAGATGGGTTAAGACCAGGGAAAGGAGATACTGTGGGATGGGGAAGATATATACATGCATATATTAATACATAATTTACAAATATATTATATTTGCCTTTCCAAATTACTGCTGCAAAATAATGGAATAAAACAGATCAACAAACATATACATTATTTTCAGGAAATTGCTTATGATTTCATTTCTATATACAAAAAATATTGTATGTGTGCTTATGTGCCTGTATTAATTCTCTTGCCAGCATCTCTCTTATAAACCACATCAAAACAATATGGCAATGTTATTGCAAATAATTTCTTGTATGTCAACAGTCATCTCTCCATCCAGTGTCCCTACCAGCAATATGTTAATCTACATCACAGGGTAATTGCTAGTCCCCACTGCAAACTGCTCTTCCACTGCGCAAGCAGCAATCTCATTAAAGTGATCAGTTCAGCAACATCTGCAGTCACTGCTGTATGCTGATTAGGACACCTATGCGCCAACAATGACAACCTTCAGCTGCAGAGCTCCAGGAGGGCATCAGAAAGACAGAAAGCAGCTGGAAAGATTAACAACAGTGGCAGAGATTAACGACTGCATGGACTAGAACTAGGGTCACAATGAAGATCAAACATAATGTAGTGTAGCATTCACGCCAAGGTCTTTTCCCATCACAAAGCTGTTAACAATTCATGAGAGAAATCAAAAGGGTAAGGATTGATAGAACATGAAAGAAAGACAAAACGGAATGAGGAGAAAAATCCATGCAGGTAACTCCACATGAAGGGTTTTACTGTTTCCTACAATTTAAATCAACCCCTACATATTAAATATATGTGAGCATTATGTAAAGGGGAATCTCAGATATATGGGGTAAAAGAAAAGTGTCTATTGTTATAAATCAATGCTCTAGAAAACAAGAGAACATTCCTGATTGCAGAGTAATACTGTAAGCTTCATATAGCTCTAGGGCAATTGAAGAAACAAGTCTATTTTCTCATTTTGCAGGTTCTAAAGATAAAGGTGGGTTATAGACAAGTGGAAATCAGTGGATTTGGGGTTTATTAAAGGAAAAAAAGGCTAGTGGAAAAGAATGACTACAATGATTGGATATGGTAAAATAAATAATGTTATACAATACAATTTTCAGCATTATTTGAAAGTACCTTTGGATGAAGGAATATATCAAACTAGTTTATATAATTTTATAACTTATTTTTTACTAGAAACATCAAATTGACTTTTTTCTAAATATGATTCACAGTTGGGGATATTTATAAAAGTCTTAAGGGGCTTAATTTACATAAGTCCAAACTGTTACGTATAAGTGTGAATTCGTCAGATAAAGACAGTCGCAATAGGCTGCTACTGTCGCAGTCGCATCTTTATAATGAGAATATTGTCTCAACTTTATTATGGGAAAATTGTCGCAATCTTAATTTTAAAAAATTGTCACGACTTTACAATGGGGAAATTTGCTATTGGAATCCGCTGTTTGAGAATTCGACAGTCGAATTGTCACTTTAGTGAATAACCCCCTTAGTTGGGGATGTTTTAAGACTGTCTGTAACTACCCAGTATGAGTACTAATGAGAATGATGACTCTCTTCAGTGCAGAAAATTTTACAGGTGATGTGGATGACAGAGATACAGGATTGGTAACGTCTAAATGAAGAAAAAAAACAAAACAATTATCCTATTGAGATGTTGAAGGAATCATATTGCAGTCTTGTATAAACTGTTAGACTGAGCCACACTGAGTTATTCTCAGCCTTCTAAGGCAAACTGTTGATGTTGCATTTCCTACATGCAGTGCTTCATTACATGTGGTAAAGAGCAGAAATCTAATGCTCCAAACTTCCGATTGTTCCTTAGAAGTCAGGGGGGTATTCACTAAAGTCCAAATTGTTGCGTATAGGTGCGAATTCGCCAGATAAACAGTCGCAATAGGCTGCTACTGTCGCAGTCACATCTTTATAATGAGAATATTGTCGC
>WMED01029024.1:0-10341 GCA_019650415.1 Pipa parva | reverse complement strand
TTGGCTAATGGAATAGATGGTAAATACAAGCTTTCCCCACTACTTAGCTCTCTTCTGCATTCTGCATTTACCATCTATTCCGTTAGCCAATAAAAGGCATCACCTATACTCTACTTGTCTTTGGTGGTCACATGATTTCCCTTAAGGCTATTTTCACACTAGCGTATTATGTGCTGTGCATAATACGCTAGTGTGAAAATCTACTAGTGTAAAAAAAGCAAAAAAACACTATAGTGTATTTTTCTATTGTACTTACTGTATCTGCAACAGTGTTAACACTCTCTTGGCATTCATGGATGCTCTGACTGCATTTTGTGTGCAGTGTAATACGCCGGCAAAAATGCGACAGCCAACATTCTGGATACAGCATATGCACATCATCACATCATACACTAGTGTGTCCGGGACAAGGTAAGTACTGTAGGGATTCATAGAGCTGTAATTTTTGCTAGTGCACAGGTACATCTACTATTGACTAAGCTGTGGAGTGTGTCAAAGAAGCGAATGTGACTAGGTGTACTGCTCCGAATTCACCTGTTTGACTTCGCCACTTCAGACTGGCAAATTGGGGGGTTGTATTGTACTCAAAAGTGACAACAGTGACTGCAACTAAATAACAACATGACCTAATGACAATGTGACATGGAAATAGAGAGAATATTCACACAATACAGTTAGTGGGACAGTGTGAGACTGATTTATTGAATTCGCCTCACTCCGCATGACTTCTCATCCTACTTCTATCCAATTGACTATGCCACACTACGCATCTGACAACGATCGCCGCTATCCGCTTGTTCAACAAGTCCATTCTCTGCTTATTCAATAATGAGAAGTGAATTTGTGACTATTTTGGTGATACGACTAAACTGTAGTGAGGTGAAGTCGACAGATGAATTCACCCTTTAGTCAATAAGGCCCTATATCTCTTAGCATAATGTAAAAATACTATCAGTAGGCAGGATTGATTATAAGGAAGGATATTGGACTCAATTTCTCGCATTTTGGTCCCCACTGTTCTCACCGAATAAAAGTCGCCCACATTACGAGTTATTTACATTTCATTCTCTGTGCCCTTATTCCTATGTCATATTGTAATTTGATCACTATATTTTTTTATTTGACTTTCAAGTCTACAATCGCCTTACGTCCACCCAGGAGCCCTGCCGTCAGCCTCCCTACTTAGTCACTTTGATCCGGTAAAGTCTAGTTGGCAAATTTGGAGCTGTACCTCTTGGAGATTCTCCAATTTAATATACTCTGGTGCTTGGTGCGAGCTGAATCACACATTTTGTTGAATTCACACAGTTGGAAAGTGTCAAGTGAAAGCGAAATTGCAACTTTTAGGCAACTGCGCATTCCTTCAGGAACATTTTTAGCCATATTATGCAAAATTAGCTGTCATGTCAAGCCAAATGGCATTTTATTTCTTGGGTTTACTGGTCATTGAACTGATCTCATTTCCACTACTTGCACAACCTTTAACTTTTAATCCACATCATTGGTCTCTTCTGTGTTCTTCCTCCCAGTAGCCATCAACCAGCGAACTGCATTAAGTCTCAGTGCAGCTGTATTCTTTCTGTGATATCGGCATAAACTGATTTAATCCATGTGACAGATCAGGCTGAGTTACAAGTGTAATATATTTACAAGATGATAGTTTATAACCATTTACCAAACAAACCTTGTTGTAGGCCTCTTCATTTTGACCTCTGCCTCGCTAATGTTCTTTTGCGTAAGGCACATTAACTACAGAACACGACTTATCACTAACTATTGGCACATAGAGGCTATAAAATAAGAAAACTTGTGAACAAGTTGATCCAAGTCGAAGATTATTCATGGGTGAATAATTTTTCTACGGGGCTGTGTTTTCTTAAGCAGAAGTATACATTTACTGGCTAGTAGCAGTTGTTGGGTGGGGAGGGGTAGAATGGATGCACTGGTGCAAAGTAAGAAACAACCCTTGAAGCACCAGAACACATGAATCATATAATGTCTGTTGAGTGTTTAAAGGACAACTAAAGTGAAAAAAATAAATTAAAAAACAACAGTTAAAATACTTACCTTATACAGAACTGGTTGATTACAGTAACAGCATGAGCTGTGCTGTAATTAGCCGGCAGCCGATGCTTCCCCAGATGCTTCTTCACAGCGCTGGATGACTGGCAGCCAGTGCCGCAGCTCCTCCCACTCTGTTAGATTTAGTTTGAGACAAGTTTTGGGTCATGGTGTTTACGTACCATATTTTTAGGAAAAATATTTTTGGGCCACGATTTACTATTGATTTTCTTCTATAAATATATGGGTTCCACAACATGATCTATTGGATCTGTAGACCCAGGAAATGACTTGATGCTAATGCCGGCATCACTAAAACCAATGGGCAGGTGGTTTTGCTTAAATACATACATATATTTACACATGTAGTGTATTATATCACTTTATTGTCGAGAAAATTGTCTTGTTTTATTTTATAGGAACCCCGATGACGATGTCATCTTCAGTTTGAGAAACACAGATTGTGAACAGAAGCCCTCTCCCTACTGATGTCTGAGAGTGGCTAGTGACCATTATATAAGTTCAGCAGGCTGTTCATTTGTAGATTAGAGTGTCTGCCAGATGGCATCCACAAAGTTGTAAACTACCCGCATACACCACTTTATCAAATCCAGATGTATAAGATGCTTTTTTTAACATCATCATTTTGCAGCGTCAATGCTCATATTTTACATTCTATTACATTAGCTGTAATGTCATATTAACACAATGGCAGGCAAAGGTGAAAAACGCTCAAATTCATTCTTTTCCAGGTTGATATAAAATTCAGGTTCACGGCATGTAGGAAGTTGAATACAGTGGCATATATATACCAGTGCGGGGCTTTATCCCCTCGGGCACAGTAGCTTCTTCCGCCTCTGTCTTGGACCCTTCTCCAATTTAAGCAAGAGAAAGAAGATTCGTATTAATTCCTCACTGGTTGGTAAAGAACCACTCGTTCACTAACAACACCAAAAAGAAAAAAAAAACAAAGAGAAGTGGGGATACCATAAAGAGGTCTCACTCAGTGAACTTAACGTAGAATAAAAATTGCAAAAAAACCTTAATATACAGATTACATTTGGTACCAGGAGGATCTTTACAACAAGTAATTGTATTGACAACGGCCATAACTTGTAAGATTACTAGACTCGCAGTAAAGCACCCAGGCCCCTTCTCAACTCTTTAATGGAATTAACCATCACAACTTCTTCAGGCAGAGAGTTCCATAACCTCATTGTTCTTACAGTAAAAAATCCCCTTCTATGTAGATGCAGAAACTTTCTTTCTTCTAAACGTAGAGGATGCCCCCTTGTTATACTTACAGTTCTTGGTATAAATAGATTGTGAGACAGATCTTTGTACTGACCTCTAATATATTTATACATAGTTATTAGGTCACCCCTTAATCTTCTTTTTTCTAGACTAAATAACACCTGTCCTGGCAATCTTTCGTGGTACTGTATTTTTCCCATTCTTTTTACCTTTGATTCTGCTCAAGCTCAACTTCAACAAGCTTCGACAGACGCAGACTCGCCGCTCCTTTACTGTTTATTTAACTGAATAGAAGATACCCTCGGTGAAGAAGGGACTAGTGACACATTGTCAGGCATAGTCAGCCGAACATTAGCAGGATGTGTAGTGATATCATTTTGATCAAGTGAATTGGCAATATTTTCCCATAATTCCCATGGATACTTTTTAAAGCTGAATATGTCTCATCTAACTGTATCTTTCGTGAGGTTAAAGTACAACTTAATTGGCTGGATTGATTATAAGGAAGGACCTTGTTTCCACTTTGTCACATGGGAGTAATTCAGAAATGTCTGAACTTACCTGGTGATCCTTCGATTCACTTCGCCGAGACTGGTACGCGCTCCCTTCTCTCCTGCACGCGGAGTACTCTTTAAAGGTACTTCGTCTCAGCTTGGCGAATCAAGTGGTTGCGAGGTGAGCCGAAGTACCTTTAAAGCATTCGCTGATCTCCGCGTGCAGGAGAGCAGGGAGCGCGTACCAGTCTCGGCGAAGTGAATCGAAGGATCACTAGGTAAGTTCACACTTTCCTGAATTACCCCCATGGTCCGCACAACAAAAGCAATTGTTGTGATGTAGGCGACGTTTATACAGTGACAATAGTCAATAGACACTGTATAAACGTCACCTACATTACAACAATTTTTATTTACATCTCTTTTTATACAACAGAATTCCCAGTTAATGTTGTCACTTGGTCCCTATATTTCCTTTGTCGTGTGAGTATACAGCATCTTTACTCCACACAGTAGCCTTGCAATCAGGTGCAGCAATGCTGAAAATTCCCAGCAGTATGCCTTGGCAAATGACACAAAGTATGTGCACGCAAAGTAATGTGATGAGGTGAGTATGTCTGCCACCATCATAAGGTGTGGAATTGGAGGTTTGATGAATATGCAGAGCTGGTAAAGTGGCAAATGAATGCAAATTTAGACCATTAACCCACTTTTAGTAATGCAGCAGTTTCACTTTAATCAATGTGGTGGAGGGCCTACACTATGTTAATAATACCCTACCTAGGGGATGGATGATCGAGTGGTATGTCTGGGGGTTATTACTTACTAGGCAGAGCTGCTGGTCTATATCTTATGTTGTGCACCTATAATGACTTATGGCAGAGACTAGAACTGTCTCTAGTTAAAAGCTATGAATCGAGACCTCCAGCCCGTTATTCCTTCCAGACCCAGACCCTGACTTATCCACTAGTTTCTGCTTAGTGTTTTCCTGCATATCTTTAATATCTCCCTGCGAAACAATAATCATCTCCATAATAGGATTCATTTCAACCATTCACACACATTTGTTTGATCATTTAGCAACTATGACAAGTCCAGCTCGGCTAACAACCCAAACAGTTTCTATTGTTAGTTTATCATTTTTATTTTTTAGAGAATTCGTCTTTTTAGGGCATTGACATAGACTTGCTGATGCATGATTTTCCATGGAGGTGAAACACAATCTTCCATGGAATGATCTCTTTGTTGTTGTGTACCGTTTACAATGTTGGCTGCTAAAAACGCCAATGCCCTTATACTGTACAACCTAGATTACTAGCGTCACATTGGCTGAGCCTGGAAAATCAATTAGATGCTATTATAATGGACAACAACCATTCAACATCACACGGAGGCATATCAGCTTCTGCCTAATTCAGCATGCAACTTATATTAAATGACTAGTGCCACTGCACATCCTGGTGCCTCATGTCAGTTTTGTTAAGAGCACTTTGCACGTGCTTCTGTGTGTACTGTAGGTTGCTGTAACCCTGTTATAACAACTGTACATTTGTTTCACTGTAGTAATACTAAGCTTAGATTATTCCCCCATATCAATCCTTTTTGGTATTGACTGGGAGGATCTAAATAATAGCTGTCGTGTTAGACAACCCTGTGATGTTACAATTAAAACTCCCACTGAAGATGGTCACGTAGATGGGGGACCCGGATCTTTAGATCTTCCCCATACAAATGAAAGTAAAATTAAAATAAACACTGTTTGTGGGCCTCATTGACTAAAGTCCGAATAGTTGTGTAGAGCTATGAATTTGCATCAGTTTTCCACTTCTCTATGTTCTCTTATTGACTAAACTCTGCAACGTGGCGAATATGTGACCAACTACAATAGTTGCATTCTTGCAGAGCTCTTTGTATTATTTTGCATGCACATATACAGGTTATTCTACAGTTGACTAAGCAGAGGAGTGGGTGCGAAGGAGCGAAAGCTCCAAATTCACCTGTTTGACTTCAACACTTCAGACTGGGGAATTGGGGGGTTGATGGCAGGGATCCAGTGTTGTATAAGGCGACTATTCATTCAAAAGTGACAATGGTGACTGTGAATAAGTGACAACATGACCTAGGGACAAGTTGACATAGAAATAGTATGTTCACAGAAAATAGTTACTGTAAGTGGGATACGGTGAGCCTGACATCACTGCCCTTCACTTTTCAATTTCATCTCATTCCACATAAATTCTCATCCTACTTCTATCCACCTGACTACGCCACACGACACATGCCACAGCGATCGCCGCTGTCTTCCTGTTCCACAAGTGTATTCTCCACTTAGTCAATAGTGAGAAGTGAACTCACGTCTATTTTAATGATGTGATTTTAATTGTAGCGAGGTGAATCTGACAGGTGAATTCGGACTTTAGTTAATGAGGCCCACATGTGTCTAGTTGTTTCCGGCTACCTTTATTTACCCTTTAGTTTAATATTTGTGTGTGTTTTTGTTATATGTCTACATCTAATAAAATGGTAGTCCAGAAGTCAGGATAGATTTATTACATCATAGCAGTTTGCTTTTCTATGGCCAGTTGTTGTTTGATTGGGTGAGCCACCTGGCAATGAGGAATAAAATGGGTGGGATACATAGGAAACATAATTAAAATGCATGTGCTGGGTATGATAAGTTCCTGAGAAACATATGGGTAGGTAGCTGGGATAAAGATGGTTGGACCGTGACACAGGGAAGCTGGTGGAATATATAAATTATCAGCTGTAGGGGAGATGTCAGTCAACAAGTAAGCCTCAGGGAACAGGGTATGGAACACTCAGATGTTAAATATGGGAATCTAGCAGCACAGGAGGTGGAGGAGGAACTACATTTATATGTATATATGTGACGCATCATCTATTATACATTAAAAGACATTGCAATTTGCCTAGTGAGATTTTACTGTGCAAGTTGGAAACAATACTTAGGGGGTTATTCACTAAGGTGCGAATTCGACGGTCGAGTTCGCAAACAGCAGATTCCCATAGTAAATCCACTACAATTTCCCCATTGAAAAGTTGCGACAATTTTTTAAAGTTAAGATTGCGACAATTTTCCCACAATAAAGTCTCAACTGCAACAATATTCTCATTATAAAGACGTGACTGCAACAGTAGCAGCCTATTGAGACTGTCTTTATCTGGCAAATTCGCACCTCTATGCAACAATTCGGACTTTAGTGAATAACCTGCTCAGTCATTTGATTCTACATTTAGTTGAGAGTGTGGTACATATTAATGCTGCATTTCATTATTGAACAGTAGATTTGAGAAGAATGCTATTGCTAATAATATAAATATTAATACTGCCATTCAAGGCTTTTTCAACTGTATCGATAAAAATCTAGCCACGATCAATTACAAAAAATAAACCTAGGAAACTTGTACATGTATATTGGTTATTCCATTTTACATTTCTATCAAGGACAAAGGGGCCTTATTGACTAAAGGCTGAAGCGTGAATTCGACTGTGGAATTCTCAAACTGCGGATTCCCATAACAAATCCGCGACTGCGACAATATCTCCATAGTAAATGCGACTGCGACAGTAGCAGTCTATTGTGACTGTCTTTATCTGGCGAATTCGCACCTTTACACACGAATTCGGACTTTAGTGTATTACCCCTGAATAGCTGCATATAACTCTGATTTCACATTTGATCACTGCTTCCCCATGTTTGCTTATTTATCCAATCCTGCGATGAGATGAAATTTGCATGTAATTTGGGTGACTGCTATAGTGGCAATCTTACAGAGCACTTTGCATTACGTTGCATGTGCATGCACAGATACTTCAACTATTGAGCAAGTGACAGAGCGAAATCAAGATCTGTGACAATGACTTTATGAAGTCGTCAATGCCTGGTAAATAGACAAATGGGGCATGCATGTACATGTAAAGCCATGTTGAACTGGTCCCAAATTCATCACACCATATAATATAATGAATATGCAGCTATGGACAACTGGTGATGGGTGCAAATTTGAACCTTTACTTATTTGTTTGCATTTCTTGTGAATTGTCCCATTGAATTTATTTTTAATTGTTCGCTATTGGTGGTACCTGGAATTTTATAGTATACCTGTGCACAACTAGTTGTTCCCCTATTCTCTGAGTTTTCTTGGTTCAAAGGGTAAGAAATGTAGAGCTATGTAGCAAATCCCTCTGCAATTTATTACTATGCTGAATAGGTTGTAGCGGTTGCTCACAGTTTTAATGAGATTATTATAGTCCTGTGCCAGGAAGAGTATTGCGACTTCGCAGAAGGTTTAATAGCAAACTATATGGAAGAACTTTTCCCCTAGTTTATGCTTTTAGTGCTTTCCTGCTTATCTTTAGAATCTTGCAATGCAGCAGTTCACATTCATTCACACTCATTCGCACTCATTCGCACTCATTCGCTTAATCATTTATCAACTGTTCACAGTTTCTATAAATCTGCAGTTGACAATCTGAGATAACAGCGCAAACAGTTCATGATTTCTTAGAAAGTGCCTCTGTTTTAGGCCATTGTCACAGAGTTTTGCTGAGACATGGTTATCTGTGGAAGCAAAACATCTTTACCAATCTTCAATGGAATTATTCCTTTTACTGCTCGATAATTTGGCTGTAGATAAAGCTTAGGGTGGCAATGCTCTTACACAGTACAACCTAGACCAGTGAGGTGCAAGGGGAAGTTACAGGAGGCTCATAGGGGAACCTTATCCGACTGTAATATTAACCCTGCTGAAAAGCATTTCATGATTTGGTATTAGATTTGTTTTTCAGTCGGTTATTTTTCTGTAATATTCTGTTGACCCATTCATTGCAGTACATTTATTTACAATAACTGTATTTTAAATTATTTTGGGGCTAATGTTAGGAAAGCTTTTTTTCCGGATTCTTAGTAGTAACTACAAGTTGGGCGTCTGCCATTTGATTTGGGGGCTACCACTGTCAGTTAGCTAGTGGCTATGGTGTTGCCTAAAATATCTTATGATTATTGGGTACAAAGCTATGTATCTGATACATGATTGTTTGACTCAAACAGAATTTAAGTTTATCGGGAAAATATGCCTAATTTCCTCCAAATACCTCATTTTCCAGTTTAGCATATTTCATGCACACAAACACACATGCAGGATCTTAGACCTGAGCTGAGGTTTTCTATTTGATGTTTTTTCTACTGGCACAGTTTAGTTACTAACAGTTATTTACCTGTCAATTTCTCATTCTTAATTAAGTCTTTTTGCAATATTTATTATTTACTCAATTCTATCCCTTTTCAATTTACAACCAGTCAGGGCCAAGCCAAGGTTTTTTTGCGCCCTAGGCAGAGTAATGAAATCGCGCCCCCCCAGTCCTTGATGACCGACACACCTGCATAATCCCACTCAGACTCTCAGCCTGCTGCACCGCTTAGTAGGCTGGTAGTGCTTCTATGCAGTGGTGGCCCGATGATCGGATTCTTATCCTCTGTGCACTGCACTGTCTGAGAGCTCAGGGGATTAGAATCAGATCATCATCACCTCTGCATAGAAGTACTAGCAGAGTGCAGGTGTCCATCCCTGCTGTTTTCCTTCCCATTCTGTCTCCCTCTATGCTGCTTTCCTTCCCATGCTGCCCCCCTTTCCCCTGAGCTACCTTCCCCACAACACCCCCATTCCCTACTCTGTGCTTCTCCCACAAACCCCTCCCACACTGTGCTGCTCCTTCTTCCTACCCTCTGAAGTAGGGGGTGCTATCTTGGTGCTCACCCTCCTTCTTTCCCCTGTCCCTACCTACCTCCTCCATGGCTGGCTCTGTCTGCTGTAGAGCTGAGTGCTACACCGTTCCTATTCCCAGCAATTAATTAACTTTCTGCCAATCAAAGGAAGTTACATCATTGTTAGGGGGAGGACTGCTGTAGTGCCTAGCACTATAGCAGACAGTGCTGGCTATGGAGGAGGTAGGTAGGGACAAGGGAAAGGAGGGGAGCAAGCACCAAGATAGCACCCCCACCCTGCAGCACCATAGGCAGCCGCCTATCCTGGCTACCTCTTGGCCTGGCCCTGCTTGAGCCACTTTATTAGTGAAGATTCTCCTCTCTCTCTCTCCTCTACAGCAGTTAGGTTTGGAATCTTAAGCCAGGGAATTGACTGAAATACTTCAAAATAACCAATCAGAAACTTCCAGGTGTGTAACCTCACAGAGTTGCTGCTGAGTAACCAATCAGAAACTTCCAGGTGTGTATCCTCACAGAGCTGCTGCTGAGTAACCAATCAGAAACTTCCAGGTGTGTAACCTCACAGAGCTGCTGCTGAGTAACCAATCAGAAACTTCCAGGTGTGTAACCTCACAGAGCTGCTGCTGAGTAACCAATCAGAAACTTCCAGGATGTGTAACCTCACAGAGTTGCTGCTGAGTAACCAATCAGAAACTTCCAGGTTTGTAACCTCACAGAGCTGCTGATGAGTAACCAATCAGAAACTTCCAGGTGTGTAACCTCACAGAGCTGCTGCTGAGTAACCA
>WMED01029023.1:0-10341 GCA_019650415.1 Pipa parva | reverse complement strand
TCCTGGGAGTCTCTATGCCTTGTGGAACGCTGGGAGTTGTAGTCTCGGTGTGTATGTTCTTTTTCAGCTCTTCTCTGTTCTGCCCATATGTATGTGTCTGCCCTGGAGTATTCCTCCTGTATTTTTGGTGCGGCCCGGCTTTAACAGTGGCTGTCTGAAGCTGTGGCATGCAGAGGAGAGCAACGTTGGCACTGTAAGTGTTCCACTAGCCCTGTCCCACTCCTGCTGTCAGGCCATGCCCCCTGCTCTCAAAACTACCGTAATTACTTGTGTATAAATTGAGTATACGATTTTACATTACTTTTTTTTTTTTTTTAACCTAAACTTCTTGACTTATACACAAGTATATACGGTAGCTAATTTTAAACTAAAAACTAAAATGTATATTTTAGCATTTTAGTTCACGGCTGACCAAGCAAAATAGCATAATTTCTCAAAATTGAATTAAAGAAGAAATAAACTTTGGCTTAATTAGTTCCTGCATTTCAGTTGCAGTTATTCCTACATACCCTGTTTCCCTGAAAATAAGACCTAGTGCGTCTTAAGGAGCAATAATTAATATGACAATGTGTTTTGTTTTTTTCGGGCAAACTCTGTAGTACTGATAAAAATATTGTTTTTGAAGCTTATTTCCTGATTTTTTTTTTTTCATTGCTTTTCATCTGTTCCTATCTTTACTGATGGAATCCATGCTCTTAAAGAAACCTCACCCAGTCCCATTGTCTATCCATGGTGCTTTAAATAATATATTAAGGAAGTATAGCCAAAAGCCCAATTATTAAGGCTTTATAGCAAAATATCACACTTTCTAGTGCCCCATAAGCTGCCATTAGTGTATTAATGTATAATTTATAGCAAATAACATTGTCTTTATTTTTTTTTTTAAGGGATTGATTTCTCTTTGCCATTGGTAGAAGATACTAATAAAAAAACAAAGAAATGTGAAGCTTCCTCACAAGGTGATGATCCTGAGAAGGAAAATGGCACTGAAGGAGCTAATGAGTACGTAACTCATAATTATTAAAACTTGGCAAAAATTTCCCTGTGGAGAAATCTTAACTGAACAGTCTAGTTAAAGCACTTTGGCATTATCTGGATTCTGTACAAATGCCTCTTAAATGTGATACATTTTAAAAAGTCATAGTTTTATAGACTTAACTTACACATTATTTCACTATGACATATTGACAAGATGGGTGCACGTTTATTAAATATCATTGTGACTTGCATAATGGTTGGGAAGGGAATATAAATTATCCTTTACAAAAAGAATGCAAAATTTGCAAACATTGCAATGCTTAACAAGTCCTATAAATGACACACGCTGAGTTTGAGTGTCATACAAGCTGTCACTAGCACAGAATCTCAGCTCTAGACTGTTTCACACTTCCTAGTCCTCATCAGTAGAGGCTACATTGTTCTAGCCAGTGGGTTAAATGACATGGTGGCACCTGATGAAGGGAGACAGTCCCTGAAACATTGTTTGTGTCAATACACTGAGAGAGGAGACAACAGTGTTCTGTGCCAGTGAGAGATTTGATGACATGCTAACACACCCAGTAGGTGGAGAGTAATTCACAGGACTCCCCAGTTAGTACGAAGTAAGTGTTAGTAAAGGCTTTGTATGCTAACAATGCATAGTAAATAGCTGACATGATTTTTCAAAGCAATGATATAAGATAGTTAATGGTATTTTTGAGTGATTCATTGTAAACGTCTTAAAAAAAAAAAAAAAAAAAAAAAAAAACTACCCAATTCTATAGCTTTGCTTAAGGCTGAAACTGAGATAATGGCGCAGTTAAACATTTACTGTGACAAAAAAACTGTAATCCTTTTGTGTGTGTGTGTAGTGTTTTTTTAATATTTTTTTTTTCCCCCTCCAAGGGCTTCAGAAGACAGTGATGATGAAAGCTTCTCTTGGTTAGAAGAAATGGGTGTGGAGGATAAAATTAAAAAGCCAGGCTCAATATCTATTAAACTGTATCCTTCTGAACCATTTGAAGATGTACAGAAAATTTTATGTTTAGTGATTAGTCACTTGTACATGAAGCTTTTTCAGAAAATGTTTTTAAAACAAGTTTTATTTTGGGAATGGAGCTATAAAAATGATCATATTTGGGGAACTAAACTTTTCTTACTGTGTAAAAAGACAAACTATTGAGACTGCATGTAACCTTCATTTGCCCCTGCCAGGGGTTTGAGAATACAGGTAGTCCTCGACTTACGTCGTTGATCCGTTCTTACGTGGCGTCGTAAACGGAATTTCGATGTAAGTCGGATCATACAGTATGGTTCGACTTACGTCGCAAACCGTGTAAGTCGGAACAAGGCATGGTTGCATGCAGTTCGACTTACGTCGCAAACCGTGTAAGTCGGAACAAGGCATGGTTGCATGCAGTTCGACTTACGTCGCAAACCGTGTAAGTCGGAACATGGCATTGTATAAAGCGTTGTAACCCCAAAACGACGTAACTCGAGACCGTCGTAACCCGAGGACTAACTGTACACTTAAAAAAAACAAACTGACCTTAATAATTTTACTGATGAGATCACAATGACATTCCACATACTAATTTACTAATATGATACAACCTCCCATGTGACTTAAACTATTACATTAGTTTTCCCAAAAAATGCATTCATGGGAATAAAATAGCAGTTGGTCACCCTTGCATATAATATAGCAGATCTATAGCATTTCTCGCTACTATTGGTATTTTTCTTTTGAGACATTTGCTATAATTCTTTCTAGGAATAGTTCAGAATATCTGCAAGTGCACATTAAACATTTAGTAGGTATAAAAGGATATGGGGCAGATCCATTTTTATTTTATTTTAGGCCACATTATCCTATAAATCAGAGGTCTGCAACTTATGGCTCTTTTGATGGCTGCATCTGGCTCTTTGTAACGAGCGGTGCTCACATGCATGCACCGCTCATTAGTCTGTTGGCTAATCATCGGCAAGCGCCGTAGACACAATTTTCTCAGCGCTTTGGCTAGCAATCTGGAGCCGTTGAAGTCGCCACGCTTCCTGGTTGCTAGCCAATCCGCAGTCGCTGATGCCACCAGCTCCAGATTCAGAAGGGTTGAGCAGAGCCGCACTATATGGCTCTCTCAGCCGAAAAGGTTGCAGACCCCTGCTATAAATGGATGCTTTGGGGTGACTTCATAAATGAAGCAGGTCTTTTTGCTGTCTGTGCTAACAATATTGCACCCCGAGACTGCATAATATTTTGAGCTCTCCACATGGATTTACTTCTGACACCACTAGCCTTTAGGTGAAAGTAGATTCTGTCAGCACAGATAGAAACAAAGCCATGGAAGTAATGCAACACATTTCATAATTATAATTGTCAGAATACTTGCAGAGGAGTACCAGAGTTCACTTTACACCTGTTTTTTCCTTGATGTAAGTAAAACAAGCCGCAAAGAGAGAAATGAAGTGAAACTGGATCATAAGCCTGAATCTGTTGTGTTGGTAAAAGGAACAAACACCTTCACTTTACTAAATTTTTTGATAAATTGTAAAAGCATAGTGGCTGCTGCAGGTCCGCAAGCTGGTCTTCCTCCAACCCTGCTCTCACCAATCTCTTTCCGGGGAGCAACAATGCAAACTCTAAAGGTGAACCTGATTTGATTACTCTTTCCTAAATGTTTGTGCTGTGTCCTGTTTGTTAGCAATAACCAGATCTTACCATAGTTTAGGATGTCTGTTTCATCTCTTTAAAAGAAATGGGTAATGTTTGGCTGATTTGCTTGTGACTATTTGTTTTAAATTTAAACTGCAGAATGGTGAGTTATCAATAGTGATTGTGCTTTAAGCTTCAGAAAATGGCAATTCCTTCAATGCCTAATATTACCTGTAAGCAGAAAAAGACTGAAATGCACTCACCAAAGTCCAATGGCCAAACTTACAATACAACTGAAGATAAGAATAATTCTTAAGGGGGTAAATACTACACAAGAGATAAGTGTACAAATGTATGTTCATGCAGTATTGAGATTACTTTGTATATGTTTGTTATATATATTTTATATGTATAGGTTATTTTCCTGTAATTCATTAATATACTATGTTGAACTTATGTATAATTTTTTTTTTTTTTTTCCCCTCTAACTCCCTCTCAGGCCCGGAGTGTGAATGTGAAGGCACAGGTGCGATCTGGATATAAAGATCAGTTTAGCCTAGAGATCACTGGTCCTATTATGCCTCATACTGTGCATTCACTAACATTGTTACTTCAGTCTGCACAGAGTGGATGTTTTTCTGCAGGTTTATATACACATGAGCCAACGGCTGTGTTTAATACAGCTGTCCATCCTCAATCTTTAAAGGTGAGTTTAAAAAGGCGAGGAGCGAGTAAAAGAAATGGGTTTGCTGGTATTAAAAGTACATTTAGATTCTAATTGGTGCTTTGAAATTTTGAATTTCTAAGATGTCCTATTGTTAGACAAACATGACTGCACCCTCTAGTTTAGCATGCCATCAGACAGCCTAGCACAGATGCTGGCTCAGTCATTGTACCAAAGACATGCTTTGTACCATTCCAGCTGACACACAGCATTGTGCTTGATTAACTCAGCCTTGTGTTAATTATGAAAGTCCAATTCATGAATCTCTCAAAGAGCAGTTCTTGTGGTGACCACTACATTTAGTTAGTAACTTTGAAATGTGTAGCAACAGACTTTTACATCTTTTAACTGAGCCAAGGTGAAGTTTGACTATCTACATGATTATGCCACAGGTAAGTAGTCTAATAGAATTTAATTATTCTACAAACGCCTTGTGTTTAATTTTTATTAGGTCTGTGGCAGAAGGGCATGACTGCAGTGCATAATCTAGCTATTTTAGTAGTATTCTAGTGGTATTTATAATCCAGAATGTTGCAATACAAACTGGAACACTCCTTTGGTCTCCCATTGCTACTTTGTACTGCCATGATTAAAACAGTAAATTCAAGAACCAGCTAGAAAATTCCAGAAACCAGTACCAATTCACATGCTGATATTTGACCTTGTTTCTAATATTTTCTTTAGGCCCAGGAGGGAGTTCCTGCTGATCTAGGAAACTTTGGCCTTCACCCATTAACAGTCGAACAACTTACTCAAGTAACACAGCTTGGAAAGTTATCACTCCGCCAGCTTGAAATGACTGATTACAAGTACACTTGGAAATCTTGAGACTGTAGTTTTGTCTATAATCGTGCAAGGCATTTTTGCTAGAGATGGACATGTGCTTATTATTGCATACAGTCTCTTTAAAGAAGAATGCTGTTTTTTCACAGCTTGGATCTTTCCATATTACTGTAACAGTATTCAAATGGAAAAATTAACGGTGTTTTTAAAAAACACAAACTCTTCCTTTCACGCTGCTGTGATCTCCCCCTGGTTAATATTGCAGTCTTGAACCCACAAGCCCAAAATGTTAGTGTTGCTATTAAATAATTTGTCAGTATTTCCAAAATATTGAAAAATGATGAAATTTAGTTTGGATGACAAAGTCCACAGGACAACAAGCTGGGTTCTACGCAGACATGTAATGCTGAGGCGGGATTTGTTGAATCTTAAATAATTGTCTGCATTTATCTGCACAATAATAATTAGGGAGGGAGGAAAAAAATAAGTTCACTCACTTCCAGTAAAATGAAAGTTGAGCAAAAAATTTCTTTCATATGGACCCATGTGTGATGCCAAATTTGATAAACTGTTGTCATGGGCAAAGTGTTTATGCACCAACAATCATGAGTAAATTTAGTTTGCCTTTATCTAGTTCCAAATTTTGGTAACTATTTTGAAGGTTGATTTAATAGAATGTGCAGTTGCCCTTTTAGTGTGCATGTTCTGTGTTTATACTTCTGCAAAAGAGCTATTTTACTTCAGGTTTTAACACCAAGTTTATGCACTTTTAAAAATATTTCTGCTGCCTATACAAACACTTATTCTGAAATGTTTTAATGTGTCCTGAAAACTGTGTATATTTATTTTTAACAAATTCAGGGTGGAATAAACGTTTCAACAAACATGTTCCATTTAACGTTTTATAAAATACCTGGAAGTACATGTTTAAGTAACCAAAAAAAATAAAATCTCATTGCCGTCATCGATTTTACACTCTTTTTTTTCCATTGTGATTAGATGCTTTGTGCAAATTATTTTAAGATTAATGCACATTGTTTATTCAAAGTACTGCTGTATGTATTATTCTGCCACTAAAGCTGGCTGCATACTGAATAATTCAATCTGTCTGCTATACTAAACTGGAGCATATATTAAAAAAAAAATTGATTCAAGTGGAAATTGAAAAAAAACAAAACTAAATATGAAGCAGACCTTACCATTAAGTGGTGCTACAACTTTGTGTAAGTGTAATTCTCAGTTAAAGGCAATAAGTCTTCTACTTATAGTGGAAAATTTCAGTATTCAGAGATGGGCTTTAAGAGATCCTTGTGACAAAGCATCCAATGTAACTTGCTCCAACTAGTTGAACAGAGTAATTATCTACTGCTATATAAAGTGCTTGATATGAAACTATCAGTACCAGGGGAAAGGTAGTAAGGGAGCCAGTCAGCTGCTTAGCATTTACATGTAGTATGAATGCTACCCCTTTCCCTGGGCATTATGGGTGTGCAAGCAGGAACTTAAAATAAACATTACTTCCTGGTTCCTTAAACTACTTAGTTTAAAAAGAAAGGAAAGTCACCAGGCTATTTTCTTTAAGTTATTAGTTTTTGTCCCTTTCACCTCCTGCATCCAGAACCAGGTAGAAGAGCAGAGAAGCTGTTACTATTTTGTCATCTTCCTGTAAGGTTTCATTTTAGTCACTCTTACAGTAGTCTCTTGTCAATGTTAACAGCTGATCAGTTTGTAAAGGTCTAGTAAACATTCTGTGGCCAGCAATTACAAACAGGAGAAAATAAAATGTATTTACGCTCCTCCCCGTGCTATGGCTAGATCCAAACATACATCAGCAGCATTCCCAATCTATTCTGATAAAATATGCTTGAGTCTCCTTATGTATAACTTGTATTTCTTTTTTTTAATAGATTAGATTTGTCTGCCATATTTAATGTTACTTTTTTTTTTAAATATGTGGAATTCTATTTTAGCCATTATGGTATGTTAAATTTTGCAACCAGGGTGACCATATTTTCCTCATGAATTAGAATAATTAAATGTCACCAGGAGGTACCTGGCACTATGAAATAACTTGATCTAGTACTGTCTGATAGGGAGGTGTAAAGGATTGGGTTTATTTTTCTTCTTGCATGACCAATTGACACTTAATGTTTGGCCTACTAAACATTTATTTAAATGCAAATATTATATGGGGCATTTTCATTTGACATTGCTGTCCCTTTAAACTAAAAATGGTGTTACTGCTCTTGCATTATTTCATTTTTTTTTTCAGCCTCATGGTATTGGCATGGAAATCAAATTACTCCAGAGCTGGTATTAATCATTATTTCATATGGGACACAACTGTGCAGGGAGATTAGTGAAATTTAGTGACACATGAAAAAAAGTTTACCATTTCTTAATCTGTGGCCTAAATTTGGAAGCGATATGCAATGAAAACACATTTCAAGCGCTTGATAAATATGTCATTCACACTCGCTACAAAAGGTGGATCTCTTTCCCACTACTTTTAAACTGGGTGAAATTCTTGAGATTTAGTTCTGTACCTAAATACTTGAATAAAAAAATACTGTAATTAGACTTTATTACTTAAGTACAATTATGTCACTTTAAAAAGCCATTGCTTTAGCTAAAGGACCTGTATTTTTATGTAAAGATTTTTTTTTTTTTAATTTTAGAAAAACTGGAAAACTAAAATACATGAACAATCTGAGCATTAATTCTAACAAAATTCCAGGAATGACATTAAAATGCACCATGGCCAATAATGAACAGCATTTACATAATACAGGCAAGAGCCCAAATCACATTTTTTAATAGTCATACAAATGAGAGATGTACCCAAGAAGATATGTTTACTGCTCCAGTCCCATTACACGTTAACTGGACCACAACTGAAAAGGGAGCAACTGTTATGAAATACAGTACGAAACATTTAATGGCAAACATTTACACTGCCTGTTGTGGAAGGAAGAATGCATTCTCCTTAAGATTAACATGCAGCAGCAATAATAAATATAATGGCGCACAGATTCTCTGCAGAGTCCACCAGATTATGTTTGACTATTAGCACAACAGAGAAGTAATGTGCAACAGGCAATATTTAATAAACAATAAGAATGCATGGCCTGGAATGGACTGTCCAGTGGCTAAAGAGCGCTTGGAGTTTATGGCCACCATTCCCTCTAAAGAGAAAGAACTGTGAAGCATGAAGGTGCTAATGTTCCTAGAAGTTTTTTCAAAAATCAAATTTTCATTTGCTTTTAACAAAGAATGGTAAAAACTCCAAAATTCTAAAAACATTGCAAATCAGATATATTTATGCCATTTGTAACCGACAAATGCTACATTTTTAAGACTTTACTCTTGCAAAATAACACCACAGAGCAGCAATACAAAACAACAGGCATAAAAATCTGGAAGTCTTACAAAAGTCTCCCTTGTGTAAGTGATACTTGTGGATTACCATTATCCCACAATCCCCCTATGTACTACTTGTGGAGGCACTTTGAAAATTGTATGTTGACGTCATGCTTTCCTTTGGTAATGCACCCAGTGCTTGAAGAGCAGCAGCAGCTGTGGTTGCTTTTGCCAGCTTCTTGTTGACACTGGGCTGACTCGGTTGGTATACACCACCATTGACAGTCACCTGCAAATATAAACTTTTTTTTTAGTTTAAGTAGGTGGAAAAAAATGTCACACTAGAATTTGTCCACAATTATTGTGGTTCATTTTATTTTAATAATTGGTTTTTGGTTTTAATATAATTAATAAAGGTTACATTTTAGAATACTATCTCCTACTCTTAGGTTTCGTCACTTCCATTTAAGTGTATGGCTGCATTTTCTTCTCTTCCCCCCCTTTCCAGATTTATTTGATCAGTGTTAATAAACACCCAGCACCTTTATTCTTACTTGCAGTACATTGGGAATAGTAGTGATGTGTTTTTAACCTCCCGTTCATCCCCTTTTTCATAATGATAGAATTTGTGAAAACACCGACACTCACCCTAAAAAGAAATCTTTTGCGATGCTCAGGTCCTGTGTCATCTACAAGGACAAACTCGGGTGGAGACCATTTTTTCTTATTGCAGAGCTCCATTAGTGCAGAAATTGGATGCTTGCCTGTAGAGATAAGTGTCATTTAGCAAACTAAACAGATGATAATACACTGACATCTTTACAGAATCACAAGGGTCCGTGACAAACAATCTATTACAGATGTGTGAAGAATGTGTTTACTTGAACTGATATATGTACAACTTATTCATTTTTATACTCTTAGACATTGGGTTTTCTACACTAATGCACTGCACTTTACTTTGCTATCAGTTCTGGACGTGGGGGTGGGGGAGAGTGGTCATGATACATATACGTATATACAGACATATGCAAAAGTTTGGGCACCCCTATTAATCTTAATCATTTTTAGTTCTAAATATTTGGGTGTTTGCAACAGCCATTTCAGTTTGATATATCTAATAACTGATGGACACAGTAATATTTCTGGATTGAAATGAGGTTTATTGTACTAACAGAAAATGTGCAATATGTATTAAACCAAAATTTGACAGGTACGAAAGTATGGGCACCTCAACAGAAAAGTGACATTAATATTTAGTAGATCCTCCTTTTGCAAAAATAACAGCCTCTAGTCGCTTCCTGTAGCTTTTAATCAGTTCCTGGATGAAGGTATTTTTGACCATTCCTCTTTACAAAACAATTCCAGTTCAGTTAAGTTCGATGGTCGCTGAGCATGGACAGACCGCTTCAAATCATCCCACAGATGTTCAATGATATTCAGGTCTGTGGACTGGGATGGCCATTCCAGAACATTCTAATTGTTCCTCTGCATGAATGCCTGAGTAGATTTGGAGCGGTGTTTTGGATAATTGCCTTGCTGAAATATCCATCCCCGGCGTAACTTCAACCCCGTCACTGATTGTTGAACATTATTGTCAAGAATCTGCTGATTCTGAGTGGAATCCACGCGACCCTCAACTTTAACAAGATTCCCGGTGCCGGCATTGGCCACATAGCCCCAAAGCATGATGGAACCTCCACCAAATTTTACAGTGGGTAGCAAGTGGAATGCTGTGTTTTTTTGATGCCATGCATAACACCTTTTTGTATGACCAAACAACTCATCAGTCCACAGAACCTTCTTCCAAAATGAAGCTGGCTTGTCCAAATGTGCATTTGCA
>WMED01029022.1:0-10341 GCA_019650415.1 Pipa parva | reverse complement strand
GGGCAACTGGGGTTTAATTTACTTTTTGTCATTGGTGGCCATGGGTGGGGGACTCTTACTTACCCCCGACAGAGATCGGCAGCTGTGCTGTTGCTGCCGGCAGCACTAAGTTGTCAATTCACACAAGGAATATTTTTTCTTCATGTCCCTGCTATTCTATATTGACTGACATGACTGCCACCTTGAGTAACTTCACCCTAACATCCTTGCACACACAAGCAAAAGGAGAATGTGCATTATGACAGATTAACAGGGTCTTTACAATAACAAGAGGGCAATTCTAACAACTGGAGATTTGAAATTTGTATTTTAATAAGGTCACTGGGCCACTTGCACAGAAAATGATTCATTGAACAACTTCCATTTTATAAGTTTATAAGGCTGAAAAAAGAAACAAGTTCATCCAGTTCAGCTTATTTTCATGCAATGTTGA
Source organism: Pipa parva (assembly GCA_019650415.1). NCBI lineage: Eukaryota > Metazoa > Chordata > Amphibia > Anura > Pipidae > Pipa > Pipa parva. The sequence goes on along the minus strand of WMED01029022.1, from coordinate 9,908 downwards.
ACCAGAGGAAAGCAAAAATGTTATCAAAGATACTATGTAGGATTTTTTTTTTTTTTTTTTTTTTTTAACCATATTGCTTTTATTGTACATCTTTCATTACATCTGTTTTAATCATAATGTTTCCAGCAATTCAACATAAGGATTTTTTTTTTTTGTGTTACAAGTACGAGCATCTTAGGCCGAGCATCTTAGGCATCTTTGACTAGTTGGTTTAAGGGGCACAACACACAAATTTGACCTAAAAGTGTATGTAGTCATGTAGTCATTTCAGAGAGGCTCCAAGCCACTACACTGTGTAGGGCCCAACTGTGCCTTAATCCAGCTCTGCTCTGTTACTTTAGGCCAGGGTAACAATGATTGTTTTGTAGTTGAGATGTTTTTAATTAAGCTCATTATTCTTTATAGTGCAAAACAAATAGCCTGTGTGGATTATCCCACAAGAAACAATAGATATTAATTTTCAAGCTCAGCTACAAAACAGCTAGTGTGACACCTTAACCAGCCATTTGATCTATAATTACGGATATGTCATTGGCAGCACGATATTTGTGTGGTGGTTTATGTTGGCAATAGCCATAACTATAGTTAGACCAGAGATTATGTATAATATTCACCAGTGCAAATGTCTAGCACTCATTCCGTATAAAGTCACTCCAGTCATTTCTGCTGATCCATATTTTGTCTTAAAGCACTGCTGGGACCTTGAGACTGAACATGAATATTTCTCTTTGAAGCAACATTTTGACATTGAAGTGCAAGAATAGGACCAATGAATTTTCTAGGAAGGTCTCCAGTTTTATCATGGTATTTGAATTAGATATGAAAAAGGAAGAACTCTTTCATCTTCATGTAACTAGAAGGAGATGATGCTTAAAGTAGGTAATACAAAACCTAAAAATGCAAAGAGTAGAGTTGAGTCTATCTGTCTTATAGGAACTGGGCTTCAAATCTACTTACAGTACCTGAAACAACAGCAAAATGTATTAGCGGTGACATAACAGTTAACCTTATATAAAGCATGAATTTATATACTACCATTCCTATGCATATATGCTTCAGTAAATCCCCTGTAATTGCTTCTCCTAAAGCACATTGTTATAATAACTTTATGATCATTTGATGATTAAAGGCAGCTTTAGGCAAAACATTTTTCAGTATTATGTATTATACATATTATACATTATAATATTCTGCTGTTACCTACAACTTGATAAACCATCATCCACAGAATATATTCAAACAGTGTTACAAATTGCAAATTGTTAGGCTTTGCACTATTGATACTGACAATTCTGTGGGAGAAGGTTGCAGTTATAGTTGGAAATATATTGTTACACATGCCCCCTGGTTATAGATATAGTCTAGTTAATAGGTTGTAGCAGGTGTCATCATTTCACTGGAGTTAGAGGTGGATTTGAGTAAAATGTAGATACTTAGGTGAATTCCCATCTGCTAGCAGCAATTTACTTATTTCCCCCTTTTGGTCACTGCATCTGCAGTTAGCCATTATCAGTGCTGGGAACTTGCTGGGTTTTAACAAGAGACTCCAGGTTTGCAAGGCAAACACTGCATCTCCATGGAAACCCTAAAGTTCCTCATCCATCCATCTAAAATGTTGGTAGTTCCACCCCTTCCCAGCCAAACTCCACCCAGGAGGTTCCCATGTATGGGTATTATAGGCTGATCCTGTCCCTACAGTGTTATAAATAAGGCTGTAGACTTGCTATGGGTTACAGGACCACTGGACAGATTGCCTCTGTTGATGAATTGCCATGTTAGTTCCAAGTGATAAGATGGAACTCTTATTTAGATATAATGGGTTTGTAGATTAGGATTCAATGCCACCTTATTTAATATGTGTAAAACATAAATGCCAACTCTCCACTTTAAAGAAGGAGGCATGTTAAAATGAAGAGAGAGTAAAGCTGTACTGAAATCTGTGCATCCCAGAATAATGTATATTTTCTTTGTCTTTAAAGGTACTGTTGCCATGTATGTGGTATGACTGATTACCATTTATCTAAAAGGTATGTTTATTCAATGTTTTCCATTTAAAACCAAACCTCTACATACTTCAAGGATGATATTATATCGTGTCTCCCTGGGATAACAATTCTATACCTGTTGTAGTATTCCATTTACTTTACTCCTAAATTCATATATTTTACACTATGCTAAACTGCTTGTCCAACTACCTATTGTGCCACAATTTCATTGGAGAACAATGTAATGACTTGCCATCAAGGAATTACTAATCGTTTAAAAACTGTGACCTACTGATCCTCAAAGCATAACCAGCCTATTTTCAAAAGAAAGTGGTGGCAAGTCACATGAATTCTATGAAGGATAAGTAGAAGCCTGGATTAGCACAAAAGCTATGAGAAGGAGAATAACCACCATATATTTTACTGCAATAAAACTTTGGGCAGAGAGAAAGTACACTGGAAAAAGCAGGATCATATTTTCACAATTGTGGATTTTTTTTTCTGGTGTCCTATGTTCCTTCCTAAATTCCATCCCGAGGAATAGGGAAGTATAGACACTGTAGAAAAACACAATAGAAAATTTCAACATTGCATAGTTAGAATCTTTACGAATTGGGAATTTATCGACAGGGGCATCAGTTCCAATAATACTAACCCACTGCAACCAATAAACAGCTTGCATTCACTGAATAAAGAAAATTGAAAACCTAACTCTGATTGGTTGATTTGGAGATTACTAGAGCTCTGTAGATCATTGCCCTTGTTCATGAATTTCTCTTGTCCCATAGAGAGGAAAAACGATGAAACCTGCTCACAAATTGTGGAGAAAATGTAAAAATCCCTGAATGACTAAGGAGCAGAAATTAAACAAAGAATGTAAAGTCCAGGGATTCATTAAAAAATATAATCACATAATTGTTCTAAGAATAAAACTCAGACTAAGAGGGATACGGAGAAAACTCAGCAATATATCGATACTGCAGTTCTCACCGATTTATAAAACCACATTGAAAACCGTGCAAAGTGTGCTGATTTTGAGGAGCTGATATTTAGAAATTATCACCAATTTTTTTTCTTTCCTTTTTAAATCTGTTCAGTGAATGAAAAAAATAGCATTGAAAAGGGTAGAAAAAAATCAGTTAAAATGACCCCCAGTGTGTCAGTCAAGGATGTTGAATAGTGATAAAGGGATGCTTGAGAACAAAAGATTTCTTTTCTTAGAATAATTGACATAAAGACATTTAGGGGGTAATTCAGGAAAGATCGAAGTACCCTTGCGATGCTTCTCACCACTTCGCCGAGTTGGGTATGCGCTCACTGGTCTCCTGCATTCGGAGATCAGCGAACACTTTAAAGGAACTTCGGCTCACCTCTCAACCACTGGAGTCGCCGAGCCGAAGTACCTTTAAAGTGTTTGCTGATCTCCGCTTGCAGGAGACCAGGGAGCGCGTATCCAACTCGGCAAAATGGTGAGAAGCATCGCAAGGTAAGTTCGATCGTTCCTGAATTACCCCCTTAATCTTTTGGGGATGATTTGAAAATACATACTACTAATTTCATTTTTAAAAAGTTATAGAAGGGTTCAAATTCTTCACTTTTCTGTCACCGAAAAGATGGACAGATGTGGTGTTTTGATGTCAGTGTTTAAAACTGGCGTCAAAATGCAGGCACACTATGTCAAAAACTTCCTTGTGACTTTAAGCGTAACCATCAAAAATTTTATTATATTCACATCTAAAGGGCTTTGCAAGAGCTGATCCCTTCTTTATCAATCCATTTTATCCTCAACTTAATTGCCCCGCATTCAGGTAAGGCATTATATATATTTATATACCATTTTTCCATGGGCATTCATTGATTTCCAGACTCTCCAGCAAAATATGTTCTGTCCCCCAGATCCAGGTGCAAAAATATTTCAGAAAACCTAGGTTTCTTCTTACAAGGCAAACTCACTCTTTAATGTTCATCACTGAATCTATCTTTCAAAGGGAGACATGTGTGGTAGGGGAGGGTTCCTAGCACTTACATTTAGGACTCTACTTTAAGGGAATATTACATCTACTTTCCTGTTCTAACCCTGATTTTGTCAGCAACATAATTTCTTTGTCGCTGGTCCAACCTGGTGGAGGGGTTCAAAGCAACAGGAAGGGGCTTGCTGCACCAAGATGCAGATAGACACACAGAGCTGTTTTTCATTGGTAAGGGGGTTTTTGTTATCCAATCAAAAAAATATAAGGGGCACCGTGAACACAGCAGTATTGTTTGTCGAGATAAGTACCCTTGTGGGCTCCTAAAACTTTGAGATGTTATGTGACTGTGAGCTTACAAATATCCGAACATATTGGGTATTAGTCTATCTTTGTATGTGTGTGCAACTTTATTTATAAAGCATTACTAATTTACACAATGCTGTACAATTCAGCAGACATTGTCCTTTTCAAATTTAACTTGCTTTTAGTGTTGTCATTGTTGACCTTTCAAAGAAATGATGTTTTCTCTCTATAGTTTTATTTTTTTTTTTCAGGAAACTGACAGAAATCTTGGATTTCCTCAAGAACCTTGGTCCAAAAAAACAGACTACATCTGTAACAAAAAGCATAGCATTTCCAGATTAGCTAAATGCATGTGTTTTCAGAAAATATATACTGTACTTTGGGGGTTTGTATTGATTTTGGTGGTTCCAGAATTGACTTTTCATAAAAATGTTGTTTTAATTCTACATGTTGGATCTTTTTTTTTTTCAGGAAACCTTGGATTTCTATGCGGGTTTGTGGACACAAATCTCCATTTACAACAACAAGCCTGGTATGCCTAGATAATTGACAATTTATACTACCAGAAGATATGTAGCTTATCTAGGTGATTCGTAAGGGAAAGAGTTACTTTGTCTGGAAAACTTCAAGGTGGGCACTTGGGCTGCAGTGCACAAATTTTACATTGAAATTAACATTGCATACTTGTCTTACCTTGGGGTATTTGGCAACCGTATCTTAGCAAGCACCCTCGCATACTGAATATCATTGCTCTTTTATATTTGACAGATCACCAACTGTAGCTCTGTTGAGTTCACTTTAATATAAGAAGCATTTGGGAGCATTATAGGTAATCATATTTTATTATAGTGTTATAATTGTTTTTCTATTGTTGTGGTACAATTTTAAGCTTCCTGTGAAGTTTGTGGCCCTTTTAGGATTGGAAATATATACAAATCATATTAGTGGTTTACTGTTCACATGCAAAGTAACAGATATAAATGCAAAGGAGACAGTGAGACCGTTGTACCGCTTAATGTAATTGCTGAGCTTTACAAACAAGCCTGCAGCTTAGGACATAACAGTAATCTCCAAGGATACTTTCTGGTAAATTACACAGTACAAAATTACAGCTTTCACTTAGCCCCGGGTGATTCTGTGGGTTTTTACAGCTGAGCCACCTGGGAGTCATGAACTGTTTGTCAAACAACAGGAAAAAATATTCAGCAAGTGATGCAGTGCGTCATCCTAAATACATCCTTATTGACTCATTCATGTGACTTCACAATGAAAAGTTTCTTTCTGTTTTCATTCATCCTGGGAATTCCATTTCAAAGCACTGGAATCTGGGAGTTAGTAAGTCCCTGCCACTAATGCTGAGAAAAAGAACTTGACTGCTGGAAAACATCACATTACTGTGTCAAATGTGCAGATTCTTTTAAATATAGTTAACCGCATGTTACACTTTCTGAGATTTAACTGACTTTGACAGCTTTAGCCGATTTACTTTACGTTTTTTCCACTTCTGTGTTATTTAGCGCCTATAATCCTTCTCATTATTTAGAAGGGAAAGGGTCATATAATAATTGTCATTATTATAGTTCCTCTTTACCCCTTCTGGGTAAGGTTCATTTATGGTCCTCGGCTGCAACCAAGCAAGTAAATCCGGGTAGGATACCCGAAAGGGTTGTATATTATGGTTATCCAATTAAAGTCACCTGACTCAAGATACAGAAGAAAATGTTTGCCTCTGTATGGAGTAATGGCTTTGGGTTGGAGAGTGAAGAAGTCCTGGAGGGATTGATTTCTCTGCTGACACATTTCATGTGTGAAGTACAAATAGCCCATATCTTTACAGCGAGTTGTTGGGTAATAACTGTCACTGGATGTAGTAATACGCACAAGACAGGGGGTAGATAGCAAGTAGTAGTGCTTCAACAAGAAGAAGTGAGTAGTAGCTTCCAGAGAGTGGCAGGTTGCGATCCTACCTTAATTCAGTATCAATAAATAAATAGTTTAAGACTCTTTAAGAATATAGAATACATAGGTAGAAATGTACAAGTGAAAATGAATTATTGCTAAAGTACTGAAGCTAAAAAAGGGACACAATGCCTTAGGCAACATTCCTTCTGTTTTTGCAGGTCATGCTATGAACCTAACATTGCAACTCTGTGACCTATGGTCTTCCAGATGTGCGCTTCAGAGTGCCTCACTATCTTTTAACTAGGAGTCGTTTTTACTTCTCCCACACCTCCTGCATCCTGGTTGCAGAAATCTTCACTACTTTGTTAGGTTGCAATCACAGCATTTGCTTAAAATGAAAATCATGATTTTATTTCACAGGGCAGGGTGCAAAATAATGATTACAATAACAACGACAAGATCTTAGAAAATGTTTGTTTTGGGATAACTAATGACGTATCAAAAAATAGTTTTTGAATTTCCATTTCCTTTAATAAATGTGACATGCAAGTTATTTTAATTCCTAGCACCCAGGTTATTGATTTTGTTTATCCAAAACAACCTACGTTATCTGGTTTGGCATAGGGTTAATATAAGGGATTAACAATAGAAACTACAATGACTTAGGAGGGAATTCACTATAGTCCGAAGTGAGGTGCGGAGTGTTCGCCTCACTTCGGACTGACTGATATGCGCTCGCTGATGTCCTGCACGCGGACATCAGTGAGCGCATTAAAGGGATTCCAGTCTCGGCAAGGCAACTATTTTGCTCTCGCCAAGACTGGAATCCCTTTAATGCACTCACTGATGTTCGCGTGCAGGACATCAGCGAGCGCAGATCAGTCAGTCCGAAGTGAGGCGAACACTCTGCACCTCACTTTGGACTATATTGAATTCCCCCCTTAATTTTATGGAATTCTGTAGACCAATAATGGCAGAATAGCGCAAGGTTGGACTTGCCAGAGCAAACATATTATTAGATCATTTTAACTTATTGACAATTTCTAACATATTACAAAATAACAGTAATATATTCAAGTGGAGTACATTAAGTTCATCTCTTTTCATCACCTCAAACAGCATGTGTCTGGACCAGAGAAAAGTCAAACAAATAAATAAAGAAATAAACCAGATGAAGATGTAATTTTACCTTTACAAAGGCTAAATACATTCTTTCTCTAACAAAGGAATTATTAGTTTGTTGTTGTTTTTTTATTTGATAACTTTGTATCTAGACCCTCCTTGAAATGATAAACAGTATTTATCAGGTCAGTCTTTTTGAGCAGGCTTTTCTTTATTAATGACTACAGGAAAAAGCTTTCTGCAGCGGTAGACATGACCACCATGCTGCTAAACTTTCCGGATGGCCATATATGCATTGGAAAGATACCATAGCCTTTCTTACAATTCTAGAAAGTGATCATATTCCTTCTTGTTCGTCTCTACACTATGGGAGCAGAAAAGAAGCGGGGAGTTTGCTTCTTTTACTACAGTCTTGGCTGAATCCTTTTAGCATTCAGCTAAGACAACTCCCCGTTTCCTAAAAAGAGTCTGTTAAGTGGATCTGTTAGGTCCACTTCACTTTAATGTTTTACTTGTGCTTTATAAAGAAACACAAACACACTTTTATCTATTGGTGCTCTTCCAGTTTAAAACAGACTAATAGTTTACCAGCTGTAGCTGCTGCTGGTTGCTCAGTGATTCGCTTTAATCTAGTAGAAGAGTTGAGCATGCAATCTATATGCTTGTTCTGGGTATAGAAGGACAAATATAAAGTCAGACAACATTTACACTAAGTACTGAGCAAGTGCAATGCCCACAATCCTTTATGGAGTTTTTCCAATATGGTACCTACCATACCCCTAACTGCACCAGGCCATCTCTCCTGTGGTACAATCTCCTGCTTACAGAGAGGAGGATTGTTTTATATGAATGATGTACAGATAGTTAAATGACTTGACCAAAAGTGGCTAGAAAATGTTATTATTATTTTGCAGTATAAATACAAATACCTTAATACCTCCTCAAATTATACAGCGTACAATCTGCTCTGGCACAAATGAAAACTCTCTATTCTAAGAACAATTCCTCTATACAGACACATTTTTTTTGGTAATCTTGCAGAGTTTATTACAGAAAGGCCATGCCCTGTTTTTTACATAAAGTCATAATAAATACACTTGGCTTCCTATTTTATCTCCGAGATTTCTAAATCCAAGCAGACACATTATTACTGCTGAATACAAAGTATTTACTGGGAGATCTGCCAGATTAATGATAAATGCTGTTCATATCTTGTAATAATATTCCTGCTTGTACAGCAGATCTGCTATATTTGGTGATTTACGGTACCTTAAAGGCAGTGTTTCATTTATTGAGATACTTTTCTTTGAAGTGAGATACACAGTAAAGCTTTTTTAGCTAATTGAAATAAAAGGTGTGCAAAGCCAGAGATACTTTCTTTGTACGGCAGACCCAGAACATTAAGAAAGTCGCAATCTACACAATCAAGATGACCACAGGGAGTCCACATACATGTGCCAGCCATGGGCACCACAGGAGACATTTATAAAGATCATTTTATTATTTATTTATTTTTATATAGCGCTACTGTATTACACAGCACTTTACAGAGATTCATCATTCACTTCAGTCCCTGCCCATGGAGCTTACAATCAAGTTTCCCTATTCAGTCTCACACACACATTGACAGACACAGATGTATGTTTTGGATTGTGGGAGGAAACCCACGCAGGATTGGGGAGAACATACAAACTCCATGCAGATGAAGTCCAGGAATTATACCCAGAACCCAACGCTGCAAGGCAGCAGTGCTAACCACTGAGCCACAGCACTACTCCATTTCAACCTTTATATATATATATATATATTATATATATTGTCTACCTAATTAATACAAAGGAATGAGTTTATACATAAATCATCAATAACAATATCGATATGTATTGGCAATATTTCACCAGCTTTAACAGGTCGAAAAATATTCAACTTCTATAAATATCACCCTAAAGGTTGATAACTTTTACCTCATGTTTTATTACTTGTTTTTATTTCTGTAATTCAGTTAGGAGATATTATCAGCATGAGTTATTTGGAAAAAACTGTGTTATCTCCCTCCAAATAAAACAAACCATTTGATATTAGAAGATGAAACTTTAGTAACACTTGGTTCTTTAAGTAGAAGATAGTCAAAAATTTCTGAAATTTTGCATTAAAACCTTTTGTTTTTTTTTACTTCAGTTTCTGCTAGGTCATAAGGCTTTTTACAGGTCTAAAAAACATCCATAACCCATATTTATATATATATCCCCATTATACAACTTGACGAGTCTTTACTCCTAAGCCATTGGAAATGATCAGTACCTTGGAGTGGATCAGTTACTTACTCCCTTCCTTACCCTCTTGTTATGTTATAAAAGGGGGGTGGCAAAAATGAAAAAAAAAATAGATAAGAGACTATTCCCCATCCTCTGCTTGTTTTGGAGGACCCTAAATAATAACCCCCTCCTTGTGAAGTGAGAAGTTAGATAATGGAGGGACTGAGAATAAGTAAGATCAGTAAGCAAGATATATAGAAAGGGTGTCTACTCCACTCCCCAAGTATCAATATAACCTCTGTATAGCTTAGTTTACTATTTGTATAAAGATCCCTTCTGTAAGGAAGACTTACCTCCTTCCGATCCAGCGC
>WMED01029021.1:0-10341 GCA_019650415.1 Pipa parva | reverse complement strand
TGTTTTTATTTACGATTTACACAATGTGCCAACTTTTCTGATTTTGGGGTTTGTACTTGTTTAAGTATTTTCAAAACTTTTAAAATATTTTCAACGTCATCAATATATTCTATAATCCTGTGTAAGAAAAAAAAATATTTCCAAAAATGACATTGAAAAATAAGCTGGCGATGTTACTCTATAAATGATTTTTAGAATACATATTACATATATGTTATATTCAGCAATCATTTAATTATTTTCAACTCTTTTAACATTATACTCAGATTTTAAAATAAACCACTGTTTTTTTTTGTTTTTTTATCTAATTCCACTACGGCAGATGAAATAAAACTTTAGTGACTTAAATGGCATGCTTGTTAATTTGAAGAAACCAGAAGCAAGTGAAATGAGTGAGGTCTCTGCCAAAATGGATCGAAAAGATAAGAAAATATGATTAATGTCAGAATGACATTTATTTACCAGGGGACTCTTACCAAATCATTATTGGAGATTTATTTTACCTGAACATTCAGTTAATTATGTAGATAACAAAAATCCACCAGTAATTTTGTGCTTGCAACTAAAATATTAGCTAACGTTTCCCATATAAGGTACACAGTAGAATAAGTGACAAAATACACATGCAGTTTGTTTGTAATCGTTTGCTTTGCTCTACAGAGGACAACGAGTTAAACTGCAGAGGTATTTGTTGAGGAGAAGTGATCCACGGCAATTGATTAATACAGAACAGTTACCAGTGCAACATTTCCCAGTGACCTGTGTTGAATGCTGTCTCATTCAGGCAGCTCAATATTTTTCCTGTCAGGTTTTCTACCTCAAATAAGCATCTCAGTAATGTCCAAGTGCAAAATATGACATTCAATGTCACAGGCAAGAATGACACAGCTCGCTGAGCACCTGAAGGGAAGGTCATGTTGTAGCGCTGCTCTACGAATGAATTCTCTATTGGTTTCTTTTTTCTTTTGGGGACCTACAAACACAGACCTGATTAAAGCAATATTACCATACAATTAACTTTATTAGCTACAAAACAAAGTCATGGACTAAAGTGCTCTCATATCTCCAGCCAGTGAAATCCATTAGATTAGATTTAATACTATATTTCATTACGGCCCTTTCTTTCTTGTAGGTTTTACCAGTTACAAAGGGTGACTGTAAAAATTGTACCCCCGTACCTAGAATATTGGAGACTGAGGGAGAAAATTGATTTATTTAGAAAGCTCTGGGTCCTTCCGACTTTACCGAGTGAAATCTCGTTTTATTCTCGTGAGATTTTGTTTGAGATAACGAGATCAAGTTTCGTAATCTCTTATTTTCTATAATGTAAAACATGGCTACCTTTCCATGGAAAACAAATTCAAAAACTGGAGATCGAGAAACTCGATTTCAAATGAAATATCAAGAGAACTAAATGTGATTTCTCTCTGTAAAGTCGGAAAGACTGCTAGTCTTTAAGATTATAATAAATTTCACCCATGAATGTAGGCAGACCAGGCAAGTAAACTGGCAAATTAAGAGTCATGGAGCAGTATGAGGAAAGTGAGGGGAGAAAGACGGTAGAAAGAAGGTTAAAGTTGCCTTTTGTGCTGTAGAGCACTATATGGGGGTACTGCTGCACTGTTTGGGGCAGAAACGTATGTACTGTCAGTATAAGAACAGAAACTTAAAGAGAGGAGTAGGAAGGAGATGGCAGTTAGGAGCAGAATCTACAGTAGACTTGACATTAGCAAGGCCCTGGGCACTTGGTCTAAGACACATCCATTCTTCACCCATGTCAGGAGACTTACCTCAATTCCGGTTCCCTCAGTGCGGCATTTGGGCCGAGACTCTTCCGTGCGCGTCTCCTCCTCGTGATCGCGCGCATACGTCTGGGCTCGCGCTTATCATGCGGCCGCGTCATGATCACGTGCGCTGCCGCATAACTATATAAGGGCGCTCTCCCTCAATCTAGGCGCCCGATTATAGAACTCGGCTAGTGAGGGTTCTGGTGGCTTATCCCCTTATTAAAGTTAAGCCTTGTCCCTGCCTGCCTGCCTGTCTGAAGGCCTGTCTAGTCCCTGCCTGCCTGTCTGACAGCCTGTCTGGTACCTGTCTGTCTGCCTGCCTTGTCGTCCAGTCTGTCTGTCTGTCTGTTTGCCTATCAGCCTGCCCTGTCTATCTGTAGTGCTGCCTTCAAGATATTCCTATACAGCCTGCCTTCGTGTTCCTGTGTGCAGGCCGCATTGCCTACTCAACCATTGTTTGTCCTGTTGCCACTCCGCCAGTGGTCAGCTAATCCGTGGGACCACGACCTGGGAGTCCTTGGCTGCAAAGCCCATACCTTCATGCGGAGGTCAAAGGTGAAGACCGGAGGACTCCTTAGACTCCACACCCAGGGATTAGCTGGTGCCAAGAACACTGTCGTCTCCTTCTCCCCCCTTTTTGTTGGAAGAATCCTCACAGCCCAGAGCCACGCAAGCCGGTTTGGACTTGTCTGTGACTATGTCCAAGTTGTAAACAAGTGACAGAGCAAATGGTTTAGGCAGGCAGCGATCAGGCGAGGTCAGAAAACAAGCAGAATTCATACATGAGAAATCACAGACAGAATAAAATGCACCCAGGAACATCAAGAGAGTCCTATAATCAAGCAACATCATTGGCATCTAAATGTCTTAAATGGATGTTTTGGCGGGAGCACGTTGGCGACGCAATGCTGCATCTGCTTATGTTGCAAACTTGATATGACATCTGCGGAACTACGTACACCAAAGGACCCCATAACCCACTACCAGAGTAGACGCAAGATGGCGACCGCGACAGATGCCATCGCTGGCCGGTAGAGGAGAGAGGCAAGTGAGTAGAATCCATAACATGTACTGTATGGGGCACAATGAGGAGGAGGCTGCTGATGGGAGGTGCATTTAACCTAGGGCACCATTAAACCTTGTCCCTGCACAGCTGAGGACAAGGAAATGTCCTTTTCAGCTCTGTGTATACAAAAGAACAAACAATGGGGATGTACAGTGGAAAATTGGATTAATACAAACACAGTTGAGCAGGAGTCACTTAGACTGGAATTGATAAAAAAAAATCAGAAAAATGTAAACAAGACATCAAGATCAGAAGAATTACACTTATAATAACAAATATCTCCTTTATTTAAATACTCCCTAAAGACTAGCATTTTACCAATGCAACTGAAATGCAGTACCTATATGAAAGCATATTTTAATAAGTGTAATTATTTAAAATTATATTAGATCAGGGTTTATTTAAGAATATGTTGAGCCACTCTAATTGTCACTAGGAGTCAGAAAGGATACTTTTTTTGCCATGTTTAAGCAATTTTTAAAAATTGTTTTTGTTTAATTGTTTTTTAATCATTTTTTGGAGCGACAAGGGTAAACTAAGGGAGTTATTGTGACCTTTTCTAGTTTCACCATGCATCAACACTTTCTAATGTTATTTTAAATTCTCCTGATTAACATAGTGTTGATAAGAAATTGTCAATATTGAAAAAAGTAAATCGATTAGTTGACAGGGGCACAATTCGCAGTGTATTTCTGTTAGGTTCAGATTCCATTTCAGATCAATATTAATATCCTTTTTCAAATCTTTTTCAACTGTGGTTAAATGACAGGACCAACTTTATAGGTGACTTTTAGGTGATAAAATTTGATTTTATATATAGTTGAAATTGGCAATAATGATATACTACTGCTATTTCACAAGAGTTAACCTGTCGAAAAACTTTTCGACTTTTATTAATATCCTCTAATGGGTAGATTTTTTTTATATATATTGGTTGAACTTCATGAACCTATTCTTTCTCACTATGTAACTATTTCATATGAGAAATGTCACTTATTGACTAGAGACCACCCAATGGCCACGAAGGTCAAGAGCGATGTTCTTTACACATGATAGGCAAACTACTTTAAAAGGACATTATAATTGGTTTAAATAATCTTTTTTTATATATATATTTTCTTTTTTTACTGCCAAGTACTTCCATGAATTAAGAGCTGAACAAGCACTTTATCATCTTTCATTAAAATGTTGCCATTAGGGACATTGTTAAGAGAAAATTAGCATTGAATCAAAAGATTTACTTGTCAGGTGAATAGGTAAAATGATTGAAAACATCTGCACTTTTATTTATGATACGTTTAGCCAAAACTTATTTACTGATTTTGTTACCTATTTAGTAAAAATCTGTATAATTAAAAGAAAAAAAAAATAATATTGGAAAAGTGCAATGAGTTTGGGGAGATTAAGACATTTTGCCTGCTGTGGTGCATCAGTACAATATGTGTAAACACACCCACAAACAGCATATGAAATAGTATACAAAGCTATCTAGCCAGTAATAATGTACCAGAAGAAATAAGCATTCAGAACAGCTAAACCCAACACAAACATAATATGTAAAAAGCAATGTAACCTGCAGGTGTAAATACTCAAATTTTGTTGTATTCACAGGCGAATAAATGTAAATTGGTGCATAAATACACAATCATAAATTGTGAGTGAATTTGCCACATCACAGAAAACAACCTTTCGGGAAATACATGAACCTAGAGAAGTGGTGAATTGTTGTGAATTCACCGCTTATGTTTCTGGTTGCAGACAAGGCGAAATTTATTAAAGTCGGAAAAGCTGAAAAGGCTTTGAAGTTTCTCCCGGTAAGTATTGTTAGATTTGCATAGTGCGATACTTACCGTGAGAAATATATCCATGGAAAGGTAGCCATACAGTATAGGGACCTTTCCATGTATATATTCAATAAAAAAAAGTTTCTCACAGCAAGTATCGCACGAGTCAAATATCACGATACTTACCGGGAGAAACCTCAAAGCGTTCTCCCGAGTTAATAAATTCAGAAAAGCACAAACGGCTTTTCTGAATTTAATAAATTTCGCCCAAAATTATGTGTCTGTGATCACTTTTGGCCACTTAATACTGTGAGATGTATTTAAAGTATGGCTTAGTAGATTACTATTACTATTAAAGATAGCATCATTGAAGCGGAGTGGATGGAAACTCTAATCAGTGCCATTTCCTCTTCCCTGCTTCTTTTCAACTTAGGAATGTAGATGGGGGAGTATCAAGGGGCTAAACTGATCTGCCATAAGTCTCCCACAGTTGCCCATTTTGTTGCCTTTCCTTGACATTGTTGCTAATGACACAATGAAAGGAATGCTTAAACAAACAGTCAGCCCTGTCCATTATTTGACTTTCTTCATCAAGGCCCACTCTATGGCAGTTGGCACTGCTTGTCCTTGGTGGCTTTGTTTATCGAGGAGGAATTGCAGAGTGTATGGAGCTTGTGAAGGGCAGTACAGATCATATTGAACAAATAAATGATAGTACAGAGCATAAGGGGCACGTGAAAGGGCTGTAATGCACATATGTATAATGTAGGGGACATAAAATGTACATGGGACACAAGGGAAGCAGTAAAGAACATATGGGATGTGTGGGAAGCATGCGTGATTGGTAGTACAGAGCATGTGCAGACATGTGCAAGGGAAGTAAAGAGTATACTTGGCATGTGGGGAACTGAGGAGTATATGGGTAATTTTTGGACATAAGGAGGGAATGGCAGAATATCTGGGCATTTGTGGCACTCAAAAAAGCATCTACAGGAATATGGGGCAAGCTAAAGACCATGTAGGGTATGTTGAGGCTTATTATTGTATTTGTGTATATGTAAGATTTGGACATGACATTGCATCTGGATATAACCATGACACGTATGTATCCATCATTCTATAATCTTATAAGAACTGACTGACTACAAACTTGACAACTACATGCTGATGGGTGTGAATATTTCCCAGTTTTGTTGATTGTTTAACAGCCGTTCTTGTGGTATTTCACAGTCGTGAAGTCAGGGTTTAGACATTGTAAGTGATCTGTACTTTGCAGATATAATACCTCCAAGTTCTAATACACAGCTGCCAATCACTCTTTAATGATAAATGGCAAATTGTCCATGAATATTTGCCATCTTTCACTATTAATTCTTAGTAACATCATATGTTTACAGCTGCTCAGATCACCAGTTTGTAATCTTTATTTAGGGATTTAGCCGACAGGCGTGAGGATGAAGAACCACCTTCAGCTTGCAGGTATGCTGTTCTAGAGCTGCAAGTCACTTGTAAGTTTCTGATTGGAATTTGTAATTCTCCATCATGTTACAAACTGATCAAACGTAGAGAAAAGGGAGATGGAGGACTAGTTTCTGTAAGAAAGGGATTATAAACTGAAAACCTAAAAAAAGAATATAATATCCAGTATACTTATTTACTTAACACCTACTGAAGCAATCATTCACTTAATTTTCTGTGCATTTTCAATGAAACAAGCATAGGTTATTTTGACAGAGAATTATTTAGTGTGAAATATGAATTAATATGAATATATTAAGCATTCATATTAATAAATATGCAGAATGTTATTAAAAATAGTCCTGGGATGAAACAAGTTCCATAAGAGGACATTTATTTTCCTTCCCCTGATCACATTCTCTGTCCTTGTCTCTATAACCACAGGGTAAGGGCTCTCGTTACATTTCAAAGAGTGTCTGGTTAGGGAAGGTGCACATTTAAAGGCTGACAAGATGGGAAACAGAGGTTCTGAAAAGACAGTGAAACTCTTTATTGGACAGCTTATGAAACACTCCTGCACAAAACATAGTAGACTTTCGGTGTCTCACAGATGTTGATCTCATAGTTATTGCTACAGTTTATGCTCAGTGAATCTCAGGAAATCTAACTTTCTTTATAGGACCTGCAGTTTCTCAGGTGGCTGATTCTACTTCAGTGGTTCCGTGGAAAATCTTCTATGCTGGAGCAATTTACCCTTCCATATTCCATCCAGACAACTAGTCCACATGAACAACCACAATAAATCACAAGCCCTTCCTATTACCTCCTGAAGAGAGTTATCTATTGATCTAGACTACAAATGAATTTGCAGAAGAACTGAATTATCTCATAATCAATACTGAGGACTAGTTTACAGAGCCTTATAAACCTTCAGCAGGAGACTTAAATTGATGACACCACAGAGAACTGTAGTTCCTACTGACTAATTTAATAGGCTGCATCTACCAGCTTCATTATCAAGAATTCAAGATGTTGCCTGGTAAACTAGCATATCAGTAGTTCATTAAGTTCTAATAGACTTATAGATATTATCAGTGGAAAATATTGTTGTTTGACCCCTACAATAAGGCACAGACAAAAAAATTAGACATTACTACTGTTTCAGCAGTCCAGCCACCATTCTGGATGTGGAACACGGACCAAACCAAACCAAACTACTTCAAAGTGCAGGTTCTTTCAGAAGCTCCCACTTCAGATAAAAAATACACAATAAAAAAGTATAAAATTTTGTCCGAAGAGGATAGGGCGGAGTAGGAGGTTGCAGTGAAGATCCACAGGGACTTAGCACAAGCTGTTCCTAGGTCCCGGAGTCTAAGGAACTCCCCAATTTTCACCATGGATCTCTGCAAGGGGATGTGGGCTTAGCTGCAAAAAACTCCTAGGTCACAGCCTCTAGGATAGCTGTCCACTGGTGGAAGGGTATGCAAGAGGTGTAGTCCAGGTACAAGTTAAGAGGACAAGGCAGGCAGCAATTAGAGTAGTCAAGTTTGTAGCAGTGGTCAGGGAAGGCAGAAAACAAGGCGAATAGTCAGATCCAAAGCAGAGGCCAAAAACAGGCAGAAGACAAAGATAATCCAGAAAGCAGGCCAAGGTTAAATACTGATCAAACAAAGAGAATACTGGAACACACCCAAGAACACTAAAGTAGGTTCTAAAATTAGGTGCGAATAAATCAGATTGGTCACCTTATTAAGGGAAAATGGTGGGAACACAATTGTGATGGAACTGACGCCACACATTACGCAACAGCGATGGAACCGCATGGGAATTATGCAACTGCGATGGAACCATGTTGGAATTACATGACTGTGATGGAACCACATCAGAATTATGTGACCAGACCATTTCAGGATTATGCGACCGCTATGGAACTGTGTGACTGGAACGCGAGCCATGTTCCTGACAACAACAACAAAGTAATAAAATTGTATACTGTAATAGTGAGAAAAATTAAGAAGTTGAAAGTACAAGTTATTGAAAAGGTTTACCCTTCAGAATGAGGTGCTGATATATTAAGCAAACTAAATTTCTTGGTAAAAGGACGAGCTAATTTCCAGTACATTTTAAATAGAGGGTGGAAATAGGAACATCTTTTTGTATTGCCTATGAGTAAGGTCTGGAGGGAACAAAATGTGTAAGGTGTTGTGGTTAAGCCCTGTACTGCTTTCTGTATACATAATGAAGTTTTTTTTTCAAATTCTGCTTATTTTTCCTTTAAATAACAAGTTTGTAACAAATCAGCATATCTTGTTTCACATTCTTTTATATAATAACAAAAACAAAAAACCCAATAAACTCACACATTAAACTCTTAACTTGTGGCTTGTCTTATTATTACATTTATCTTTTTTATATTTCACAGTACAGTGGTACCTCAAGATACTCGCTGCTCTTCATACAAATTTCTTGAGATACGAAGTGCGACTCTGACCAATTTCCTGTTTGAGATATGAGCTGAAATTAAAGGTACGTACCAATGGGGCTGGAACGGATTAATTCCATTTCTGTTATTTTAAATGGGAATAATTTGTTTGAGATCTGAGCTGACTTGAATTATGAGCGAATTAAATTTGTATCTCAAGGTACCACTATATATACAACATTAACATCTAACTGACTAACTACATTTTCCCTTTATATACGAGGAACAGATGAACATTTATTTCAGTTATTATATTATTTTTTTCATAGTTTTCTAGTTTCATATTATAATATTGTGGTTTATAGTTAACCATGGATCCCATACTTGTAAAAAATTTTTTGAATGACCTCTTTGGTTATATATAATTTTGTACATTGGAATCATTTTTTTCTTCTTGTTGTTGTCATGATTCTACTATTGGAGGTTGTGTTGATTTCCAGTTCATGAGTATGAGTTTTTTTGCAGCTATTAATGTATGTGCTAGGAAAGTTCTTCTTGATATCATTATCTGTTATTTCTTTAAGCATATTTAATAATATTATCTCTGGATCCATTGGTATATTTTCGAATAATATTTGTGATAACACTTGAGTTACTTTTTTCCAGAAATCTATTATTTTTGGACTTTCCCAGACCATATGTAAGAATGTTTCTGGTGCTTCATTGCATCGTGGACATTAATCTGGTATATTTGGTGAGATTTGATGTAATCTGTGTGGTTTTAAGTATGTTTGATGAAGATATCTGAACTGTATTAATTTTTCTGGTACCGATGTAAAATATAAGTTTGTATTAAATAAAATAATATCCCATTTTTCTTTTTCTGTTAATTCTGGTATGATTATAGACCATTTTCCCTTTAACTTGTTTAATGCTTTTGTTTGCACTGGGTTTATCTCATTGTATAGTTTTGATAGTGGTTTTATTAATGTTTTTTCATGTAATAACATTTCTACTTTCCCACGTTCTATATCTATTGTTTTATTTTGAAATTGTGTTTGAGCTGTATGTCTTAGTTGTAAATATCGGAAGAACATTTTGTTTGGTAAATTGTATTTTGTTTGTAATTCAGAGAAATTCAGTAGCTTGCCTTTGTCAAATACAGGTATATGTCCTCATTTTTTAATTTCTTTTTGATACCACACTTGTAATTCTTGTATTTTATTAAATTCTTTTAAGTTTGTGTTTTCCCATAGTGGTGGGTATATTGAGTATTGTGTTTGATTATTTTTTTTGTAATTTCTGTACTATTTTCCATATTTTGTTTGTGGTCTTCATGTTTGGAATTAGTTGTTCATGTTTTATATTATTACTGTATATGAATGATGTTAAATTATCTTCATTTCCTGCTATATGTACTTCTATCTGAGTTGCTGTATTTGTTGTGTCTATGTTTATCCAATTATGTATTGTTACTAATTGTGCTGTTAAGTAGTAACAGTATAAGTTTGGTGCAGCCAAACCTCCTCTTTCTTTTGGTAATTGTAGAGTAGTGGCACTTATTCTAGGATGCTTCCTTCCCCAATACAGTTGTGTTTACATGGTTTCTAAGTGTTTGAAAAATGTCTTTGGTAGAATTATTGAGGCTTGTCTAAAGTAATATAGGAATTTTGGGAGGAAAATAATTTTAAATAAATTTATCATTCCCATTATTGTTAATGGTAGGTTAGTCCATGATGGGGTTTTTTTTCACTTTTTTAATTAGTGGTTGTACAAACCCCAAAATCAGAAAAGTTGGCACGTTGTGTAAATCGTAAATAAAAA
>WMED01029020.1:0-10341 GCA_019650415.1 Pipa parva | reverse complement strand
AGGATAAGCACAAAAATAACCGGGCCACAAAAAAAACAACTTTGGGAAACACTGGGTTAGAACATCTTCTCTAAAGAGATTATTTTTGTAAAAAGCTTACTTACTACGACTTTTTGCTTTAGTCATTTCTAATACATAATGTATAACCCACATATATCAAAAAGAATTCTTTATCATCTATACAAATGAGGTGATTTTCCCCTTTAGGTAAGAAAGATAACAATGCCTGAATGGAATCAGCAGTGACAAATATTTTTTAACAAACCAACTCATTTCTGAATGTTTAAACACCGATATATTGTTCCTTGAATGTAATAATAATACCTCATATTGGATTTAGTGGCATGTCAAAAGGACAGGGCTGATTTACTGTCAGTCAGTAACAATTGGTTTGTTATTGAATGCAAATGATGCTGTATACTGTATACCATTAAAGGGAAACTATTAGGGGGGTTATTCACTAAGGTGCAAATTCGACTGTCAAATTCTCAAACAGCAAATTCTCATACCAAATCCACTACAATTTCCCCATTGTAAAGGTGCAACAATTTTTTTAATGTTAAGATTGCAACAATTTTTCCATAATAAAGTCGCTCTTTACCAAAGCTAGCTTGTGAAAGCTCTATATACATAAATTCATGGTGTATTAAAAATAAAAATGCACAAATAAAACACTTACCAAAGTTATTGTCACAGAAAGCTTCTAAAACTGTTTTGTGTGAAAACATTTCTTCAATTATTGGACATCCTTGGCAGACTGGCTTTGGTAATTCTAGGTCAATAAAAAGAAAAAAACTTTTAGAAAGTAATATTTTACTAGAGTTTTCCAGATTAAAGTGAAATAATAAGGCGCAATTTTTTGTATTGTATTTATTCATTTTTATATAGCGCTACTATATTACGCAGTGCTTTACCGAGATTCATCATACACTTCAGTCCCTGTCCCATCGAGCTTACAGTCTAGTTTCCCTATTTAGTCTCACACACACACGTATGTTTTTTGGATTGTGGGAGGAAGCCGGTATGCCCGGAGGAAACCCACTCAAGTGTGGGGAAAACATACAAACTGCATGCAAATTATATATTCGTTCTATTTTCCTAATAATGTATTTACAAATTGTACATTATTCATTGATATAATATATATGTAACCAGGTATGTTTGTGCATATGCAGATTAAATTTAGCTTACCTTTGTAACTGTACTGATATTCCTTGCTCAGGGTGTCCAAACACATGTCCTCCCCAGCTGGAAACCTTTCACAGTTCAAACTTTCAGGCCAGGAGTGCCCATGGCATGCCAGAACTGGGGCACAGCTGTCTCTGACTGCAATACACATGCTGCGGCAAGGCTGGATAAATCTGGGGAAGACAAAATTGATATGTTACTACAATAATGTTTTAGACATCCTCTATACTAGTAAGGGACTAGTGCAAATGTAATGTAGCTATGCAGCACAGATGAGGTTTAGCACTCACTGGGGGTTTATTGTAGTCACTTAGCAATAGGTGTCAGAAGATGTCACTGTTAATTGTTTGCTTATTGCTAACAGCAATGCATGTGACTCTCATACACCAGTGAAAAATAAACTTTACAGTTGCAAATTACTGACAATAATCTATGAACATTGGGTACCAATCCAGACAGTAGTACAGTACATACAGATACTGTAGCCTAAAATAATAACTAGGTACCTGTAGCAGGTCATCCCAGCTAACAAGAAAAACTGTCCCCAGGAAAAGACAATACTTACGTATCCAGGCAGACTGGGGCAAAGAGTGAGCAGAGAAATGTCCGGGCATAGGGGTGACAACCAGTCTGTAGAAGGTTTTGCCACTCTGCTGTCTTGGGCACAACTTCTGTCATGCTTGTGTGTCCCAATAGGTTAGGCAGCCTCATCTCTGAGTAGCCAATGTCATTGCACATGGCCATTTCTTTAGGAATAGTAACACACTTAGTGGATAAACCAATGTCAACTGCCATGCTGCAGCTAAGCAGGTAGAAAGAGAGGAGCAGGAGAAGTTGATCCTTAACCATCTTCGCTGTGTTGTGTTGTGCTTGCAAAGTGCTGAGGTAATGCACATGCAGGTTGTGGAGGCTTATATACACCAGCCCCTACATTACCAAAGCAGCAGAGACATGGCCCAGCCTCTGTTCATTGCCCATTCAGGTGATTGTTGTAAGTTAAGAGAAGGAAACACCCACATGACAGACTTGAAAGGCACATTTGCATAGGAGATTTCATTATTGTGGGATAGACAGGTCTACTTGTACTATGGAGACCGGGATATTAAAATGGGACAAATTGGAGTTTTGTTATGTAGATGTTAAGTGGCAAGGGGAGAAATGCACATGGGCAGACAGTCTGTCTCCTGAGGCTGACCGACTGCATTGTAGTGTTCCATTGCTGATTTGGCAGAATATATCTGAAGCATTGACTTAACGAGTGAAAATGTTATTGCTAATTGATGTATGTCTCTCAATTTTACAATGTATTAGTTGCACTTTCCCTGCATGGACAGTTATAATCAAGGAATTGCCTCTTTCACATCAGGCCAATTTTATGTCTGGAACCTTCCTTTAATAATATACATATCAGACTTCTGTAATTATCCCACCTGTGCTAATCTGTCTTACATTGAATTGGTTATCCCATAGTCTAGCTCAACTCCAGTCATACAGAGGATTATACATACATATAAAGATATGTGTATAGATAACATAATATATGGAACAGGCATCACTATGATGATAACCCGTGCTAATACTGTTTGATTGACTATAGCGCTCTAGGCTAGAAATTGCAAAGGACTATGCTGCCAAGAGAACAAATAGTAGTGGATTCACAACCACTGGAGCATAGCAATTTGTATTGACTTGAATTTACTTTGACATTCAAACTTTTACTTTGATGAATAAGCCCCAAAATGCGCAAAATATTAATAGCAGAAGATTTTGTATGTTTTTCATCTGTTGTCACATAGGTGCATGAATTTGCAACAATCTACTTCTCCAGCTTTGCTTATTCAGAAAATGTTATTTTCTGTGATGTGGCCATTTCACCCCCAATTCAACATCTTACACCAGCTTCAAATCTGTCATGAAATGGATTTAATAACGCTTATTTAATAAACTGCATATTGTTGCAGCAATATTGTGAATTGTATTTTCTGGCGAATAGGAACTGTGGTGTAATTGTAGGTAATTCAATCTAAAGAGGTGTGTTGTCATGCCAAGTGCCACCATCTTCACATAGACAACCTACTAGCAGTACACATGTATTAATATAATAAAGAAAAACGTTGCCAGTATTATCATGGAGATTTGTTGCAGGGAGATGCCAAGTGTTGCTAAATGCCATCAGTTGTTTTTTTAATTCGTTCAAGTGGTAGACATTTCCTAGATCATGTTGGCACTGTCATGAATTGCATGCATATTCGCAACATCGCAACATATAATAATTGTGAAAATTTGGAAAAAAGTGTTGGTGGCTCCAGTCCCCATTCTCCTTGTTGGAAGAATTTGCTAATGAGTATCCTTCTAGTTTGAGTTATGCTGACTCCTTGGGTTCTGCTATGCAGAGTTTAGTGCTGCCTAGTTAATCTAAACTCCTTTGCACTGAACCACTCTCCCCTGTGGCTGCCTGTCTCTCCATTCCTTCCCAAAAGTCTTTGCTGTCAGTCCGGGAGAGAGCAGGCTTTCTCTCCTTGAGGTGCAAATCTAGAATTTGTAAAATACAACTTGAATATTGTCTTCAAGAATTTCCCTAGAGTCCTGCTTTATAAACATCTGCGCATAGGAAATTCTGGACATGTGTAGTTGTGCCGGCAATAGTTCTTTTCCACATAAATTTTGAAGTGTGCTTAAGTAGCTGTAAGGCAGACCTATAGAAAACTGATTGGGACAAGAAGAAATATGCTGCAGCAAAATGTGTAGCATTACCCTTCTATTTGTAATTACTGTTTTGTTTTTTTTACTTCATTTATCTGAAATGAAAATAAAATTTTAGGCACTGCCAAAACCCTTCTTCTCCCTGCCTCTCCTTTGATACCTGTGCTGACAGCAGACAACATGAATAATTGTCTCCCTGGCCTCACTTAAAAGGAGACAAGCTACACAGTAATTAATTGTTTGATCAACCACCTATCCATTAACACGTCATTGTCAAGTTCATCAGACAGTGCATTGGATCACACTGTGTCCTTCTGGTGGGAGCTACATTTTAAATTGTAAACTGGATTTATACATTAAAGTCTTTTTTTTTTTCTGCATAAAAAAATACCTGTGTCAGTGGGCTCATCTATGGAATCTCTGTCCACACAACTGCATTACTAGAATGGTAACAAAACCTTTGAGGTAGTCAGTTGACAAAAATATATTTTTGTATACTGATTTTTTTTTAAATAATCTTGAATTTTGTAGCCACTGCTATCAGTGTCAGTAGCCGGAGGCAGGAATTTTGAGACGGTTAGCGTCTTTGTTTAAATCACTGGTGCCACATGAGAGATGTAATCACTGCAATTTTTAAACATAGAGAATAATGAAGGAATTATAGTTAAAAACTGTTATGTGAGTAAATCACTACTGCTAATTGCAGCAAAATTGGTGTATAGTGTATTTACTTCACAAACTATTTTTGTTGTTTGCGATATTGAAGTCAAATTACCTTAAGGGCTTGATCGCAAGGGTATTTTTGACACATAACCGGAAAAGAACTCAAAGGCAACCTATACTTATAATGAGACAAACAGGTTAATGTCATCAGCATACACATACATGTATTTATTAGTTTTCCAAGATGTTTCAAAGCACTAAGGTGAATAACTAACATTAGAGTGGTGTCCTGGGGCCCAACAGAGAATAAGAGATTAGTTTACCCAGTAGAAAAAGCTTTTCTTATTAGCTGTTATTTTTCTCTTTAGTCCTTATGGTTCTTCAATGTTCTACTTTTTGTTGTCATACTCCTACCTGCTTTACACTAACATCATGAACATACCTTGGGCCCACCAGGAGATTCCCCCGGGCCCGAGTGGACCAGTTCGACACTGGGAATAAACTAGTGTAACAAAGTCCTTAAAGAAAAACTACAGTTTGTTACTTGCATGTACTTTTTTCCTAGTACTGTCAGAAACTATGCTTTCTTCATCATTTGTAGGTTGTCAGGAGCGACAATTTTTTAAATTAATTTTAGGGAACTCATTCACTAATATTATATAGATGCAGAAATACACTACCCAGAACTACCCATGACAATCAATCAAAATTTTTATTGTTCCCCCAAACTTGTGATGGATCAAAATTAACTGCAGTTTGGTTGAAGTATACTGTGTTAGTCTAATTTAGCATCTATGTAGTGGCTGCTCCACTTTTATTTTATCACCTAATGAAAAGCACTGGTGGATTTTATACATTGTGGAAATTAAGGATAGTTAAGTATTGATAAAGTTGATTGAAAGTTGATAGTTACTATATGTTGATTATCTTGCCATGGTCTAGTTAGTGGATTTATAGACTGTTCAGTGCAAGCCCTACATCTTTATTATATTATTGCACTGTGAGCTACAGTTTGGCACAGCACAGAGTCATAGTGAGTACTGGTATTCTACATTGCACTTTATGGATTTATATTTATATTCAAAATAATTTCAAGGATAGAAAAAAGCAAATTCTGATTATTTTTTTTTTTAATGGGAGAAACATACAAAAACCCATTTTCTAATATGGGTGGCAGATGATTTCACTAAGTTTGTAATTAAATGGAAATTAAATTCACATCGGGTTAGATGGGAGAATGGATTCACAACTCTGATTTCCCAGCCTTGAAGTGATGTACGGTATGCTGTACGTAATCAGTTTTCAACTATACAATTTTTATAATAAAAAGTTTATTGAAAGTGTATTTTTCTTTTAAAATTGATTATATGGCATTTCATATCATTTTTTTATGGTAAGATCTTGACTGGATAATGAGTTACACCAATGTCACCTGCAGATAACATCTGAATACAGCAATTTCTCTCTTTCTAATTAAGATAATTAGTTTGCATAATCATAATCTAGATTCTAGACATTTTCTCACCAGGTAACAAACACTACCCCCAATGTCACTGGTGCTCTCTTTTACAGCCTGAATTTACACATATTTCTAAGTTTTTTCTGTCACAGATTGCTTTCTTTAAAGAGATATTTTCACTAGAAAAAACTGCTTGTGCGTCAAAGGAACAGTCTAGCCTGTTATTTTCAGTGGTTTTGAATTTATATTCACTTCTTTTCAAACAAGCCCCTTGCCTCTCATATATTTACAGCTGACCTATTTGGAATCATAATTAAGAAACTTGATCCACAGGCTTGAGAATTCTGAAAAAAGAACGTGGGGACAGCAAGCTCTGTGAGGTTGCACATGTGCAAGAACTAACTGGTCCCTTAGATTTCCCAAGCCTTTAAGTCAAATCTCTAGCTTCAACTATCAAAGAGGAAGTGGGTGAAACAGAGAAGGAGGTTTAGTGATCAGATGTTTGCAAACTGAAAAAAGTATAAATTAATTAATATATAATATAGTAGCGCTATACAAAAATGAAGAAATACGGCATGTATTTTGTCATGTTGGTGACTAAACTGTTCCTTTAAAGGAATTCTCCAGCTTTGGAAGGAGATTTGCTGTTATTGATATAAATCATTGTTATTATCATCAGGTAAGCTCCCACTTTATAATACTGAGTTTTGTGCATCATACACACGTATGAATCCAGCCAAAGACTTTAAAGATTGTACCAGACATTGTAATATACTCTGTTCTATGAAAGCATGTTTTTCAGTTTTCAAGTGCATGCTGTGCTGGAGCCTAAACATATATATATATATATATATATATATTTTTTTTTTTTTATCTTAAGGAGCCAGTCAGTAGTAGTAGTGGTAATGAGCATGTTTGGACTCCTGAATTAAGGTGATAACTAAACAAAAACCAATGGTACCAGTAAATTCAAAAATTGCTTATTTTGGGATAAGTATTAAAATGACTGAAAATTCTATTGGCCTTTATTCGCCTCCCAAAACTGCTTTATTAGTACTGATGTTGACTTGAACGACATGACACAGCATTCCCCCTTTAAACTTTCTATAGACATGATATTCAAATAACTTGGTTTCACTTTGCCTCTTATCTGCATTACATATAATTGTCTCTCAATCTATGAGATGTACCAATGTTAGAATAGTTTGTATTTTGTTGATATGGGGCATGATGCTGTCCAACAAATTATTTTATTATCAAAGGAAAATTATAATCCAACAAAAATCTTGTCATCAAAAACACCTGCTGATGTAAGTTTTCACAGTAAACTGTCTGGTGGCAAAAGTGGAAGGGGTAGCTGGCAGTACTTCAGGTAAGTCAATTGAGAGCTTTTGCAGTTCGCTAGCAGTTTCATGTGTTTTTCTACTTGCAGAAATGCATAGCCTAACTTAGGCTACAACGTCAGCTACAGTGCCACTAGCCAACACTAGCTACTTTGGAGCTAAGCTAATTTCAGTTAGCCTCATTAGCCTGTGTGAATTATACAATAGAAAAAAATGGATTCCATCAAGCTCAGGTGCAAAGTAGCCAATGTGTCCCTGGTCTAAAGAAACCATAGTTTTTTAGTGCAGTCTGAGCATATCAGCACATACTTAAATCCGGTGTATTGTGTTTATTCACATCCAATGTCATAGCCTCTTTTTGCCTCCCTTTTAAAAGCCAATCGAAAAAGACTGACCTTCAAAACCCACCAGTGCCTGCTGAAATGAATATCTGTCAGCATGACATGCAGAATCCACTTGTTCCTTACTAACTCAAGAAGGAGCTGTGTGGTACACATCAGATTGGTCTAGTTAAACGCAACTGCATTTGAGAGTTTTCACTGAGTGTGGTGTTTAGCACCTTCCTTCTGTAACTGTGTTGTCCTCTCACAACATGCTGAAAAGCGGCACCATGTTGTTAAACAAAGGGGATTACATGCACTGTCTATGCCATGGGAAGTAGTCTCAGTTTACTTTGAGATAGTGATGTTGAGAATAGGAGTAGCCATGACTGATGTGCTGATCACAGATCTGTGTAAATTGATTATATATATGTAATATTCACATTTTACATTGGAATTAATCTGGCCATGAATTTTGTTTTGCTTTACAGACAGATAGCACCCCATGCTGGTTTATCAGCCTCAGGCTACATTGTCTCCTGGCAAGGTGAAGCAGCCGCTTGCTGATAGACTATGATAATATGAATGGGCTACTGGAGACTACCTTCCTCCCCCCCCCTCCCCCCGCTTTCCTGACTGCACTACTACAGATAGACAGGGATTAGCCAGGGGCTACAGATGAGGATTTTTGTTTTATTTCACAAGGGCTGCAGCCATCCTAAATATCCAAGATCTGGCCAACTAGAAAATAAGAGACACCAGAAAGCTAACTTGTGTTTTGTTTTACACAATTAAGTCATTGAGTGATTGTTATTATTAGGTACCCACTGTTGCCTTAGCAGTGTACCTTTGATCTAGAGTCTTACTGCAAGAGTTTGGAGCTTTTAGTCTGGGGAGATGCAAGTGGTTCTTCTTGTGGAAACTTGTTGCAAGTTTTCTGAGAAGGTGAGACAGTATGTATATATAATTTTTTTTATAAAGCAGAACAAATGTACGCAGTGCTGTACAATTCAGCAATACAAATATAAGTCAGACATGAGAAAAGTGCATTACACATTACAAGTGAGTAACTTACAAGCATGAAATAACTTTAAGTGCCAGGTTGTGATTGACACAAGAGCATGGAAGCCCCTACTCCGTAGAGCTTACAATCTAAGTGAGACAATAAGTAATTACACCATTTTGGCTTGTAAATCTCAGGTTTATATAGTTCATGTATAAAAAATACTTGCAATAAACAATAATTCTTAGAGAAGTCTGAAAAATTGGTTTATATAATGCTAGTCTTATAGCAGGAATATGACAGAAATATCATAGTAATATTGTGATATAATCTAATGCAGTGTGGACCAAAGGATAACAGTGTCCCTGTCTGCATCTCTTTTTGCACTGTAGTGCTCTGCACCTGATCATCCCTCCTAGTTGCAAATATGCTAGCAGCAAAGCAAGGTCTAGTAACACTAAAAAAGTAGAGATTCTCATTTGAATTGGAAAGTTTATTCAAATAAAGCACCAGAAGGCCAATCAGTGGAGCTCTGCTAAACACATTTTCTGCATTTGTGAATTTTCAGGTCATGTGGTAACCTCTGGCTCACTGGGCTTTACCCTACCTTTCATGGTAATCTGGACTGTATGAACTGTCTCTATCCTGGCCTACCCTATGGGGTACTTTTATCTCATAGTCTTCTATTAAATAATCCTTTTTTTTTTTTTTTTTGACTCATGAATATCACTGTATTATTTTTTTGTAAGCCAAATACAATCAACTTTCTAAAATTTTATTTATTACATTATTTATTTGCATTATCCATTTTTACCCTTTACACAGACCTCTTATCTGAAGCACTGTCCTGATAAAGGGCCTCAATTTTAAAAGGGTGAATTCACCTGTCGAATTCACCTCTCTACAGTTTGAGTCGCTTCACAAAAATAGACGCAAATTCACTTCTCTCTATTGACTAAGCCGAGAATACACTTGTTGAACAGGTGGACAACGGATCACTGTCGTATGTGTAGTGTGGCGTAGTCATTTGGATAGAAGTAGGATGAGAAGTTATGCAGAGTGAGGCAAATTCCATAAGTGAAGTTCAGTGACGTCAGTCTCACCATATCCCACCAACTGTATTTTGTGAATATTCTATCTATTTCTATGTCACCTTATCCCTAGGTCATGTTGTCACTTAATCGCAGTTGCCATTTTCAATTTTGAATATATAGTTGCTTTGCGCAATACTGGAGACCTGCCATCAACCCCCCAATTCCACACTTTGAAATGGCAAAGTCTAACAGGTGAATTCAGAGCAGTTCACATACTTGCATTTGCACCTTCGCACCACTCCTCCGCTTAGTTAAATGTAGTAGTACCTTGTGCACATGCACAAAAAGTGATGCGAAGAGCCCCATAAGTTTGAGACTCTCATAAATTCCCAAATTGGTTGTGTATTCACCACTTCTCAGAGTTGGCTCAATAAGAAATTCATTGCTCTACGCGACTATTCGAACTTCTCAGAATGTGGCCCACTAATGAGAACAATGCAATCTGTATTCTACTGTAGTCTGACTCAGGCTATGGGGCTATAAGGCTATAGCTTACTGTTATATCAAACCTGTCTCTGACCGGCCCGCCCGTTCAAAGTTGGAAGTGAGATTGGAGGAGGCTCCGGGG
>WMED01029019.1:0-10341 GCA_019650415.1 Pipa parva | reverse complement strand
GTAGTAAGTATTTCATTACTTGTTTGCAATAAAGCTGATGAACTTGAACTGCTCTCAGTGGACAAACTCCTCTCAGTCATATCAGTTGTACCTACTTCAAGAGATGTGGGAATCATGCTGTTAACTGTAGTTTTCTCTTCATTGGTTACATTATTAGGTGTTGCACTGAAAGTATTTTCATCCGTTGTGATTTGTGGAGCTGTGAAAGATTATAAAGACAAATAGAGATTGAAACATATGAAAAAGATATAATAAAGCTAATTTTCTGAAGCAGATCTGGCATGTATTTTCAGAGCTTTATAAAGGTTTAAAAAGTTATGTTTGTCAACAGCTGTCAAATGCCTGACCCTCTTTCAATAAATATTTTTCCACTCAGGCTGCAAAAAAATTAAATGTATGTAAGTGTTTTAAACCCTACCTACATACTGGTCTTTCATTCCTTCTGTCTAATTTAACTTTGTTAATTTTCCAAATCTTTGCTTTAAAACCTTCTGGTTTCCAAGGTTGGGTTTTAATTAGCAACCTCACTGCTTTTATGACTGTTGTTATTTTAAATCTCTTAGTTTGTAGTGATGTGTTATACTGAGTAGAAATGGGAGCTGCAGACCTGTAAATACCTTTTTAAAGTTCTGCAGTTCCTAACTGAAAGAAGGCAACAAGGAACTATTCATGTCCCTGGAAATTGCTAATGAGATATATGAAAAATCCTTCTCTATATACAGACTGCCCTCTGCTTTCTCATCTGCTACCATTTAAATCCTGGGTCTTCTTCTTTCTTTTTTTATTGATAGCCCTGCTCTTATTCTGGGGCATTCACTGTCATACTGAGGTTCACTTTATATCTTGGTCCTAACACCTACTCCTTGTTTGTCCTCCAATGGTATACAAACTCTAGCACCTACTAAAGTTTACATTATCTAGAGTTTGTCCTTACAAAAAAAATACATCCTCCTCTGATTTTAATATTGGTAAATCACCTAATCCAGATAACTATCTCATAAAGGCTTTTGTTCCACATTCTGCAATTTTAACGTCACAACCCTGTAAAAAGTCTTTTTCTGGGATATATGTACTATCAACCTTAAGGCTCTTTCCTCTTCTCTTTTTCTTTTTCTACACTCTTACCCTTGTGAGGGTGGAATGTTTGAGGGATGATATTTTGCCCCAATAGTGAGAAATCATTGCTGGAGATCAGTCCAGGTTTTCTAGATCATCTCAGCTGCAGACTAAAGCCTAGCGGGGAGAGCCAGTTGAGTATGGTTGGTGTTAGTAAACTGGGTATTGTGTGACTGGTGCTGTGAATCCCTGTGAAAGAAACAGGGACCTGTGGATAAAGATTCTATTATAAGACTCTGGGGGGAATTCAGCAAGCTCAGAAGTGAGGCTCGTAGTGTTCACCTCACTTCGGAACAACTGAAATGCGCATGCTGATGTCCTGCACGCGGACATCAGCATGCGCATTAAAGGGATTCCCCTCCCAGCGTGGAGACTCGAATGCTCTCGCTGGGAGGGGAATCCCTTTAATGCGCATGCTGATGTCCGCGTGCAGGACATCAGCATGCGCATTTCAGTTGTTAAGAAGTGAGGCGAACACTACGCGCCTCACTTCGGAGCTTCCTGAATAACCCCCTCTGGCTGTACATCATATTGAAACCCCAAGGAGATAACCCAGAAAATTGAAAGGTATTCTCTGTTTCTACCCAGAACTGTATTAGATGAAGAGTTACCCACTGTTTTGCTGCATAGTGACCAAGATTTTCAAATTTATATTTGAATGTTCTTTGTTTTGCCAAGAAAGGCTGTGTTTAAGTTCATTTTTGGAAATAAACACCAAATCTTTAAGAAACTCATGGTTTGGTGTATTCTAATCACTAAAGACTGCACCAGTATTTGAGTGACTACCCACACTCCTCTAATCTTGGCACTCGTGTTACTTCTTATAAATGCTACTGATTCAACCATCATTTCTCTGATCCTCAACACCCTTCACCAGAAATAGTACCTTAATATTTTCAAAACCTATCTCAAATTCTTATGCCTGTGAAAAATGCATATGAAAATATACAGAAAGCAATACTTTTCTGGGACTTTCCCCCATAGCTAGAAGGAGAGCATTTTCTTCATTCTTCAAGATGTCATAATTGTAGCATGTAGCATCCTCTTATTGTAATACTTTATTATCCATATCTATGTCTGCTGAAAATTGTCTCATTTAACCCCTTATGCATGTATGTGTAATTTTATTTAAAAAGTGCCACACATTTATGCAACACTGTACAATTCAGCAATATAAATATAATACAGACATGGGGAAAGTGCTCTGTACAGTGTAAGTATAATATCACAAGGATACTTCACTTTAAGTGCTAGGTTGTGGTTGACAGAAGAGGTTGGAAGTCCCTGCCCCATAGAGCTTACAGTCTAAATGGGACGAAGACTTACAAACATAGATAGCAGGGTAATAAGAGCTGTAACAATGTGCTGAAGCACTGGTCAATAAATACAAATACTAAGAATAAATAACTAAGAAAGGATAAAACAAAATATATATACATAAAAATCAGTGATAAATATCAGTACTAGTGCTCCAAAAGGTAGGACTTAAGTTTGGTTTTAAAAGTGCAGAGGGAACGTTCCTGGTGAAGATAAAGGAGTATAGAATTTCAGATGTGAGGGGAAGAGAGAGAAGAGGGTTTAAGACAAGAAATGGCAGTATTGGTGTGTGGCATGCAAAGCTGGTTGCTTTGGGAAGTGCGCAGTTGACATTGAAGAATGTACAGGCATATGAGGGAGGAAATGTAGGGAGGGGCAACAGAGTGAAGTGCCTTTAATTTCAAAAGAAGAACACTGTAAATGATTTGTTTGCTTACTGGGAGCCAAACAGCAGAGAGAGATTGGAAGAAAGGCTGACACTCTGGAGAGAAAGGGAAAGAATTCTGTCAGCAGAATTTAGAATAGACTGAATCGGGGAGAGTTGGGAAAGCTTTAAGGCCAGATAGAAGAACATTACAGTAGTCCAAGTGGGATAGGATCCCTTCTACCTCTACTGTATCTCTGTTGCTCTGTTGCTTCAATCTGCATAACATAATTTGTTGTTTTATATTCAAAAACTTTATACCTTTTATATTTTGTTTTTGCAGAAGCTCAAAATCCTGTGTCCTCCCTATATTGTTCTATGATTTGTTTTCCTCCATTTGTTACTAGTTTTTTTATGTTTTATACAAAAATATTAAATAACAAATATTTACATCTCTATGTGATCACGCTGGTATTTGATGACATTCTTTTATCCTTGAGGAAACTAGGAGACAACACTGCAAGCACACTAGCTAGGGCGAAATTTATTAAACTCGGAAAAGCTTGTTTTCACTTTTCCGAGTTTAATAATCGCGAGAACACTCTGAGCATTTGGGAGAACGCTCTGAGTGTTCGGGAGAACAGGCTGCATGTTCTCACGGTAAGTATCGCGAGACTTGGTGCATGGAATACTTGCCGTGAGAAGCCTTTTCTATAGAGTATATCCATGGAAAGGGTAGCTAAACAGTACAGCTACCCTTTCCATGGATATATTGTATAGAAAAGTTTCTCGCGGTAAGTATCACGCACCAAATCTCACAATACTTACAGCGAGAACATGCAGTCTGTTCTCCTGAACGCTCAGAGTGTTCTCGCGATTAAGCTCAGAAAAGCCAAAACGGCTTTTTTGAGATTAATAAATTTCACCCTATTAATATTAATGTATATAACCACAATGGTCCTAATCATCCCTAGTTAGTTATATTACATATAAATACTGCTATATAATTCCTTTCCATGCTCCCGCTAACCTGGTCAATCAGAACAAATGTCAAAGAACAAACTCCTATTTAAACAAAAAATTAAAACTTTGCATAGTTTGAAAAATGTATCAAAGCTAATGCAAGAATCCAACAACACTATGTTCAAAGACAACTAGCACAATTAATATATTTTTACTTTTTGGTGTTAGGAAAAGAGGTGTCATTTTATTAGTTAACAATAAACTCTAAATTTTAAGAGCTACATGGCCTTAAGTCTGAATTCGCCTGTCAAATTCACCTTACGACCATTTGAGTAGCAACACCAAAACTGTCATGAATTCGTTTCTGAAGCTGCGTATACACTTGTCAAACTTGTGGACATCAATAGTGATGGGGTGGAGTGTGTCAAAGGTGCAAATGTGACTAGGTGAACTGCTTCAAATTCACCTGTTTGCCTTCACCGGTCAGACTGGTGAATTGGGAGGTTGATGGCAGGGCTCCAGTGTTGTATAAGGCGACTAGTCATTTAAAAGTGAGAATGGTGACTGCATCTAAATGACAACATGACCTAGGGACAAAGTGACATAGAAATCAATGGACTATTCACAGAATACAGTTTAGGACAGTGTGAAACTGATGTCACTGCCCTTGACATGTCAGATTTGCACCACTCTGCATGACTTCTCCTCCTACTTCTGTCTGACTGACTACACCACACTATGCATGCAACAGCAATTGCCGCTGTCCACCTGTTTGACAAGAGTATTCGCAGCTTGTAGACAGTGATGAGATGCAAATTTGCATCTATTTTGGTTATGTGACTAGAATTGTAGCGAGGTTAAAATTCTGATTTTACTCAATGAGGCCCTGAAGTGGTTAAGTGAAACAGATGAATTCTGAGCACTTTGTCCCACTTTAATTAACATTGCAAATACCTGTGCACGCACACGCAAAACAATGCGAAGAACTAATTAAGGTCGCAACTGGTGCAGTTGCCTGGATTGGTCGCGAATTTTGCCACTTCGCATAGTTTAACCAATAAGCGAACATGGGGAAGTGGAGAATAGATGTGAATTCACACCTTTATGTGACAATTTGGACTGAAGCCAATGTAGCCATAAGATTCTACATGTATAAAAGGGTTTCTGTGTTCTCATTTCTTTAAAAATATATTTAGTTAGGAGCAATTATTTAGAGGTTTTCATTATTCCTAGTACAGATTTAAGACTTTGGATAAAGGTTTTGGTTATAGCAAACTCTAAAAAGATTTTGACCACTTAAGCTAAAGAAACAATGCTTTTATGACACTGGCATTGCCTATGTAAAAAGCTTTTATTGCCATGTCGAAAAAAAATCACTCTTTGATGCATTTTGCAACATCAAAAAGATGTTTATCATCCAATAAAAAAATCAACATAAAACTTTTATAAATACCCTTTAAATATCTAAAAACAAATAAAAAAAAGTCAGTGTTTAGGCAACATTTAAGGCCTTATCATAATGTATTTCCTCCCCATAAATTTTATTTGGGAGATTTTTTTGCTTTTCATTTCCTGTACAATTTGATACGGTGAGGCATCTAGGAAACAGAACCCACACACTTATCAAAAGGGAAAGGTGTGAGAACAACATTTCCTGAAATAAAAGTTCATACAGCAATTGACTGGTGGCATGGCCACAGGAAAATAGGCATTAAGCAAGCATTCCACTGAGTATTATGCCTGACAATAAAAAGCTATGTTAAGGACCAGTAATATAAAAGTGACTAACTGTTACTTGGGTTGGCATGCTAGTGATTCCTACCCAGGGGCGGTCCTGGCCCTATTGCCACCCTAGGCCAATCCCCCCTGCGCCCTCCCCCTTTCCTTGTGACACCCCCTGCCCCGCACCATCCCCCCCCTTGCCCAGTGCCCTCCTCTCACCTCCAACAGCGTTCCAGAGACACATTTCCTCTGATGAGGTAAGCTGAATGCGATTGCCCTTCTTAGATGTTCGGGTCTTGCCGGCAGCTGCCGAAAACAGCCGACAAGACCCGAAGCAGTAAGGAGCGCCATCTCATTCAACTTACCTCATCAGAGGAGGTGCGTCGCTGTAATGCTGTTGGAGGTGAGTGAAGGGCGCGGGGCAGGGGGGCGTGCGGGAGGGAGGAGGTCAAGTTTAGAGATGGGCAATGTGGGCGACAGCGCCCCTCAGATAGATTGTGCCCTGGGACGTCGCCCACATCGCCCATAGGTAGAACTGGCCCTGTTCCTACCTAGTAGTTATTTATAGTCAGAGTCATATATGGGGGTTATTTATTAAAGTGAGAATTCAACTGTCGAAGTGAATTCTCATTCCTTCAGGTTGCTACGCTCTAGTTCTCTACTCCTTATTCACTAAACAGAGTATTACCATTGTGCATCAGTATTTCCATAGTGAATTCGCAACCATGTCAGTAGCTGTATATTGCGTAGTGTGTGACCATAATTAGCTGGCAAATTTGCCACATCTTCGAGTTTTCTGAATACCTGAATATGGGGAAGTGGTGAATTCACATCTTTACAATGCAATTCAGACTTTGCTAAATAAACCCCAACTTTATCTTTTCTTTCAACTGTCTGGTATCTGCTTCTTCACTGATCTCTGACGTCTCAGATATGTTGTATAAACAAACACCCATACATTACCAATGCTTTCCTTGAATATTCAGAAAAATAAAAGAACAGTGACACCAAACAATGAAAATGACTCAAATAGATTTATAGTTGATAGAAATATTGGAGCTGCACTGTTAAAAATTCTAAATTATGTGTAGAAATTATAATATTTAGCTTTAAAAAATAAAAAGAGCTTTAGAGAGAGTTATTTACTAAAGTACGAATTGTTGCATATAGGTGCAAATTCACCAGATAAAGACAGTCACAATAGGCTGCTACTGTGGCAGTCGCGTCTTTATAATGAGAATATTGTCGGTCACAACTTTATTATGGGAAAATTGTCGCAACCTTAACATTAAAAAATTGTCCGACTTTACAATGGGGAAATTGTCGCGGATTTGCTATGGGAATCCGCTGTTTGTGAATTCAACAGTCAATTTTGTACCTTAGTGAATAACCTACCTAGAACTCACTTCTTGAATATGTATTACCTAAAGCACCATAGAAAACAATGGGACTTGGTGAGTTTGTCTTATAACATAGCTGCTATTAATAAAAATAAGAGAGAATACAATAACATTCCTGAATTCAGCTTCTCGGGCAGCATTTTAAACTGCTGTATTTATATAAATGCCATGATCATCAAAATAGGAATTTCCATTTTTTTGGCGTTACTGGCCTTATAATCATAACCTGGGTCTAAAACCCTAAAAAGTAAATGTATTTTATATATTGGGCTGTGAAAATTGTTTATTATTCATTGATGGCTTTTTTCCTGCACTACCTACCAGATTTTAATACTTTTTGTTAAAGTAGTAAGTAAAGCGGCCACAGGCAAACTCACTAAGGGTGAGAAAAACTAATAAATATTATTATATATTTAAATATATTTAAATAATAAAGCCCAGTAAGTATTGCAAACAAAGGGATGAGATCATTAAGGCTAGGTTCCCACGAGCTTATTATGCTCAGCGCATAATACGCTAGTGTGGAAAAAAAAAATATACCAAGCAAATTTTTCTTTTGAACTTACCAGCAACAGTGTAAATGCTCCCTCAGCGTTCACATCACTGGCCCAAATGTAACACACAGCATTCTGGACCCAGTGCGTACGCATCATACAGGTGTGTCTGGAACTAGGTAAGTACCATCAGCTTGCATTGAGCCGTATTTTTTTATTTCACACGAGCGTATTATGCGCTGAGAATAATACGCTCGTGTGAACCTAGCCTAAGAGTTCCAGGTGTGACCAGGGAATGTGACGAAAGATAGAGTTCCACTGAGCATTAAATTAGTACTATCAGATTAGAATCTTATTGTCTTTGACTGGACGCTAAGGCTAGGTTCACACAAGCATATCACATGCAGCGCCTAATACTCTTCTGTGAAAAAAAGAAAAAAATATGCACCAGTGTATTTTTGTATTGTACTTATCCGTGACACTGTGAACACTCCCTTATTGTTCACAGCTCTTCCTATCTGGCCTCAAAAATGCAATGGCCAGCTTTCTGGTCGCAGTGTACGCTAGTGTGCACGGAACCAGGCAAGTCCATAGGTTTACACTGGCAGCGTATTTTGTTTTTATGCACAGCTTTTCATATGCCGCACATAAAAATGCCAGTGTGAACATACCCTAAGGCTAGGGTCACACTAGCGCATTTATGCGCAGCATATATATGCTGCACAAAAAAAAAGCCACACCACAAATCCCTATGGAACTTACCTGTTGCTTTTCACACTAGCATAATACATGAGCATGTGCACACTTGACATTGTTTATTTGGCCGGTGTATATATCCAGTGCATAAAATGCGGTTAGATAGGAGGAACCGCGAACGCCGAGGGAGTATTCACACTGAGGGGGGAATTCACCATAGTGTGAAGTGAGCTCCGGATCCTTTGCCTCACTTCGCACAGACTGTTCTGCGCTCGCTGATGTCCTGCACACGGACATCAGTGAACGCTTTAAAGGGATTCCAGTCTCAGCGAGGCAACTTTTTTGGTCTCACTGAGACTGGAATCCCTTTAAAGCATTCGCTGATGTCCACATGCAGGATTTCAGCGAGCGCAGAACAGTCTGTGCAAGCTGAGGCGAAGGATCAGGACCTCACTTCACACTATGGTGAATTCCCCCCTGAATTGGGTAAGTCCAACAGAAATGCACATCTATAAAATATGCCAGACTGAAATATGCAGAATATTTTTTAGACGTTTCTAAATACACAGCGCATATATGCGCTAGTGTGAACCTAGCCTAAGCCAGATGCATGTAGAACTCCAATGTTCAAAAACAAGCAACCAACTCTATGATTGCCAAAAGGGTACAATACAAATAGCTGTAAAATACCACCCCATACAGTTATACATGTTGTTTAACCAGTCTGACTGATTGGAGTTTATCAGTTATTAGTGGCAACTAACTGATAACATACCCTCTATAATTAAGTGCCTACATTCCTATTGTTCTTTCACTTTAATTAATGGGACTTACTTACCAATGGATTGTATGTGTGTATGTTTAAGAGATTTCTATTTATCATATAATTTTTTTTCTATAAATCATTTATTCTTTATCTATTTATATATCGCAAAAGCTCATGCTTGTTCTAACAAATCCCAAATCTCCCGAGAGGTCTGCATGCTAGTTTCTGTGTTGCGTTTCCATTGGATTAAATCATTGCAATTCATTATGCTTGTGTTCAGTAGTGCCTAGATAAGATATCAATATCTCTGAAAAAAACACAAATAATCCTATACATTCAAAACTGAATGAAAAGTAACATGTTCTTACCTGTTGTATTTACAGCAAAAGCAAAAAGATTAAAAAGAGCAAAAATCCAGGCAATATTTGTACCCATTCTTGTATTCCTTATTGTCAGCACATTGTGTAAAAGGTGATGTGCTTGTAGTGAAACAGGTGCTTGGTGTTTCCTTACTAAAGCTATCTGTAGTTGGGAGGAGGAGAACAAAGAATTGGTCAACCCCCCCCACACACACACACACACACACACTCCCAAAGGCACTAGGAAATGTACTGAACATTGACACTGCTCTACATTCATCAGTAACACTGGAGACGAAAGAAGGAACAATACATTGTGTGACATTTGCATGGAAATAGCTTATTGATATTGCGTTTAATCATGCCAGAAAATGGATTGGGAAAACTATTTCTGCCTAAGCATTTAGGAGGAATTCACAATAGTGCGAAGTGAGGTGCGGAGTCCTCACCTCACTTCACACTGACTGATATGGATGATGATATGACATCAGCGAGCGCTTTAAAGGGATTTCAGTCTCGGCGAGGCAACTCTTTTGGTGCAGGACATCAGTGAGCGCATATCAGTCAGTGCGAGGTGAGGCAAGGACTCCGCACCCCACTTCGCACTATCCTGAATTACCCCCTTTAGACTTCTCTAACCTAGCTTTTTTGGAATTGTTATCTTTACTAAAAAGTTTTGCACTGCTTATTCTTAAGAATCCATAGCAAATAAAGGATTTATATACTAGTATCCAAAATAAATGCTCATAATTTGGTTTAAGTATTTGTTTAGAATTCTCAGGACAACCAAGTAATTGTAGTACACAGGACTTATATCTCCATCTTATATTACTTACTTATACCTCCATCATCTTATTTTACTTATACCTCCATCATCTTATTTTATATACTTATACCTCCATCATCTTCTTTTATACACTTATACCTCCATCTTATTTTATATACTTATACCTCCATAATCTTCTTTTATACCTCCATCATCTTATTTTACTTATGACTTCATCTTATTTTACTTATTTATGCCTCAATCATCTTATTTTACTTACTTATAACTCCATCATCTTATTTTACTTACATCTACATCTTTTGCCATGGCTGGCCAACTCGCCTGACCTCAATGTCATTGAAAACCTTTGGGCCATCG
>WMED01029018.1:0-10341 GCA_019650415.1 Pipa parva | reverse complement strand
GATCACATGCGCTCCCAGGTTCCTATTGGCTCCTGTGACTGATCGGGTCACAGGAGCCCTACTCTTTGCACAGAGTGAGTCAGCTAGGACTCCCTCTGTGTCTGATCCAGCTCTCCACCAGTGAACAAAACGCCTGGTAGAGCGCAGGACCGGGGGCCGCAAACTTGCGTCCCAAGGGCTGCGAGTTTGACACCCCTGCTATACAATAATCAAAACGGACATGACAAATTTTCATCTATCACAGGGACTATGTTACATCCAGCTCTTGCTGCCTATGGGGGTAGCACAAACTGCAGAATTCCTGAGGAAATCCTCAAATTACCTAAACCAGAGGTCCCCAACCTTTTTTGCACCAGGGACCGGCTTTAAGCAAGACCAGTTTTCCATGGCCCGGTGGGGTGGTGGTGGGGCAGGTGCGGAGCTTAGGTCATATGGGGGCAGGATGCTGGCAGGACCTCGGTGTATACAGCACTGCTGCTGTGAACCGGTACTGGGAGCCGCGTCAAAGAGGCCAGTCTGCTGCCCCGGCACGCCCCACATAACATGTTCTGCCGGTGGCGAGTCAGTGAGGAGAGCCCGCTGCCCCACCACGTCCATGCTGTGCTGGATGGCCGCGTCACTAAGACCCGCCCGATGCCCCGCCCCATCCTGCATAATGTTCTCTGCTGGGAGCTGCGAGCTGTCACGGCTATGGCAGAGAACATTATCAATCCACAAAGAGCGTGCTCTGACCAGGCGCAGGGCCGCAGAGCTAGCTGTCAGTGGCGCCGCAGACCGGCTGAAAAACCCCAACGGCCCGGTCCTGGTCCGTGGACCCGCAGTTGGGGACCTCTGACCTAAACCTTCCCACAATGCACAAAGAGATCTTAAGAAAATGTACATTTATCTCTGATGCCTCTATGAATGTAATGGAATTTACTGATTACACCAGTGTATGGGCCAAAAGAGCTTTGTGGTTAAAGCAGTAGTCCAGTGATTCTATACTTGGATTTATAGTAGGACACCTGTTTTGCATAGACCCAAGTCAGATAATCTTGTAGGTGACAAGGTAAATGCACATTCATACTACGGGAGATGCATACTGCCAAAATTTAGTATTCACCTTAGCAGATCCAGGAACTCCAAATTTGAAGTTTATTGCTC
Source organism: Pipa parva (assembly GCA_019650415.1). Lineage (NCBI taxonomy): Eukaryota > Metazoa > Chordata > Amphibia > Anura > Pipidae > Pipa > Pipa parva. The sequence goes on along the minus strand of WMED01029018.1, from coordinate 9,198 downwards.
TTTCCAACATTAATATTACATAGGGCCACAGAAGCAATCACGGAGAATCTAGAGGTTTCTGGCAGTGACAGTCGTGCACTAGTAGAACATGGGGAAAAAAAACTGCTCTGAAACCAAACAATGCCTTAATACAGAATGGGAGGTTTGGGGGGAGGGGTTGACTACAAAAAATGTCAGCATTTCAAAGACAATGGGTGCTCTCCATCATAGGCAAAGAATACATAATTCCTTGCTCCTCCTCCATAAAGAAAATTCTTCCTTTCCAATTCAAGAAGGGCCTCTCAAATGGGAAGCATGCAAGCACAGTTTCCATTTACATCTGCAGTGGTCCATTTTCCAAATTCAGCAAGATAGTCACTGTGGTCGCAAGCAGACTCGTTTTAATTTTAAAGGATGAGCTCAGTGAGATCATACATACACAGAGAGACTTACACTGTTTCTCTTTGGAATGAATCTAACTTTATTGTTTGACAGCACACTCTTTTATACCCTCTCGGTAAGCAAACAATGATGAAGATATAGCCTCACAGGAGGGGAGAAAATAGTTATCCAAAACAAATAGCATTTGGTTAAACTAAAATAGATCACAATGTTACTTCAGATAAGATCAAACAGATAAACCAGGTGTCTCCTACTCTACATAAATAGTAAACAATTGGTTATCTCCTGGGGGGGTTGGATTCCAGGGACAGAGTTACAGCTATAGCTGAAATGTTTTGAAATGCTAATTCAGATAAGCATCCTAAGTCTAGGTTCACATTAGCATATTATGTGCTGCGCATCATACGCTAGTGTGGAAAAAAAATACGCTCCAGCTTATTTTTCTATTGTACTTTACCAGCGACAGTGTGAACGCTCCCTCAGCGTTCATGGCTCTTCCTATCTGGCCGCATTTTGTGCATGGCGTATGACATGGCATATGCACGTCATACGCTAGTGTGTCCTTAACTAGGTAAGTGCCTGGTCTTTCAAAGAGCCGTATTTTTTTTTTTTTATCACACTAGCATATGATGCACTGCGCATCATACACTAGTGTGAACCTAGCCTAAACCATTTGTTATTTCCTGGGGAGGAATTCCCGGGACAATGATTACAGTTACAATTCAAATGAACAAAAATTGTTTTCTATAAAGGAATCATGGCAGAAATACTGAGGGGGTTATTCACTATAGTCCAAATTATTGCATATAGGTGTGAATTCGCCAGCTAAAGACAGTTGCAATAGACTGCTACTGTCTTAGTCGCGTCTTTATAATGAGAAGACTTCACTATGGAAAATTGTCACAGTTGCAACTTTAAAAATTGTCGCAGTCAAGATTTTACAATGGGGAGATGGTCGCAGATTTGCTATGGGAAACCACTGTTTGAGACTTGGTGAATAACCCCCTGAATGTCCAGCCATCATGTTTATCAAAATAAAACTTCCAAAAGTGTGCTTAATGTGATCTTCAGATCATTGTACCTTCAGTGACATGAAATGTTTGTTCTGTGATGAGGAAAGTTCTTTTTCTCCTTGTAGAAATATACTAAGGGGGTAATTCATAAAGCAGCCGAGATGGGAATCCCTTTAATGCGCATGCTGATGTCCGCGTACAAGACATCAGCATGCGCATACTACTATTAGCGAAGTGAGCCGAACGGATCGTAGCTCACTTCGCTGCTTTATGAATTACCCCCTAACACTGTGCACAAGTACCTTTATAATACAGTCACTATATTTGTACCTCTCCCTTGATCAGAGCTGTTTTGGGTTGGGGAGAGAGAGCAGTAAGCATTACAAATTACAGAAGTAAAGTAAATGTATTCAGAAGTAGCTTTTTTTTGTGTGTGTGTTTTGCAGACTTTATTTTAAAGCAATACAGTTCTACAATATCAAAAAGCTTTTCTTTTTTTTTTTTTTTTTTCCCACAGTGCATTCTTACTTTCATATCCTCTTTACTTGATCTTTTGTATGAAATTCTGCTCTGAAACCACCAATACATTTTACTTAAAATCCAAACTATGTATACAAATGAATATTCTGTTTTAACCCTAAATGAATAAATACTTTTATAAATGTTATTAATGTTAAAGGTAACGAAAGGTTTTCTCTTTCTCCTTTGCAGCGGATCGTGAGTTTATAGAAGCACGCAGACGAGCTCTAACACGGTTTATTAATTTAGTGGTCAGACACCCTTGTTTTTGGGATGATCTACTTGTTAATATATTTCTCTCCTACAATGGCCAGGTATGTACCATTCTTTTAATAACAAACGTTTCCACTAATGACCAGCACAAACAAATACATGTGCTTTAAGGGTAGGGTCACACAAGTGTATAATGCGCAGAGCATAATGCGCTAGTGTGAAAAAAAAAATATGGCTCAATGAAAGCCTATGTACTTACCTTGTTCCGGACACATTAGCGTATGACGCGCATACGCCACATCCAAAACGCTGTGTGTCACATTTTGGCCATCGTGCATACGCCGCACACGAAATGCGGCCAGGAAGATGGGAAGAGCCATGAACGCTGATGGAGCATTCACACTGTTGCTGATAAGTACAGAGCGTATTTTATTTTTCACACTAGCATATTATCGGCCACGCATAATATGCTAGTGTGAACCTAGCCTAACAGAGTTAAATAAGACTTTTATGACCACTTAATCACAGAACATTAGTAATACTATCTCATTGTAAGAAATTGTAATTTTCCAGGTAAACTTCACTTTTTTTTTTAAATGCTTTGACCATTAATCGCCTTCTAATAGTGAGTGTAAGTATAGCTGTACATATAAAAGCCATGGTCGCCCTGTATATCTTTTATTTAGCCTGCTTGTGACACTGTGGGAATGGTGTGCAGGGTACATTTTATGAATTAAAAAACAAACAGTATTTATATATATATATATATATATATATATATATATATATATATATATATATATATATATATATATATATATATATATATATATATATATATATATATATATAGTTTCTGTTGAACAAAACAGTAATTCAGAATATCTAAAGTTCCATAAGGGTTCTAGAAAACTCTGTATTATACAGGTAGCTTGTTGTTAATATTGTCAGGTAGAATACATTAGCACCAGTACTATTATGACAATTATTGAAGTCCAGTTTATTAGAAAGGTCTGCAGTGTTGCTGTACCTTTTAACCTGAGGGATTCAGACAGGTTTCAATCTGAATCAGAACATGGCATGCTATGATTACTTCTATAAGAGTCTGCTGCAAGAGACAGCTAGGGATTAAACACCTAAATACGGATGTTCTAGAACTGGGAATGCAAAAGGAACAAGTGATAGGAAGTAAAACAGACCTTATTGTTTGCGGTTTTATTGCAAAACATAGATTTTGTAGATTTTAGTCTTATTATTCCTTGGTAAATAAGACCACCTAAGTAAGACGAGATAGATGAGCTACTTGTCTGGAGTCTGGTATTTTTTTTGTTTTTTGTTTAAATATCTTTATTTTTTCTCATTCAGGTGGGTAACATGGGGTACAGAAAACAAGGGGTGGGGTACAGAAAACAAGGGGTGAGGAACAATTTAAACAGATAAAACAAGTCATAACAAAGGGTACAAGTTGCATTGATCATGGTTAATATTTCACTTGGTCATACAATTGTACATAATACATACATTTCTATATTTGGGTTATTGCCTGTAGGTTACATCTTCTCTCTCCATTTTACAGTATTGCGTAACATGGGTAGTAGTTTATGAGATTTGGATGTGCAGAGGTGTTTAAAATGGCTAGTTATAAGGCATTCTTTAGGTTATTCTTTTCTACCTTGTGTCATGGTGGGTTGTCTCATACCAGGCATTCCACTGGGAGTAAGCCATTTTCCTTAGGGTTGTGACTGTAGTGAATTCTTAGCATGTGTTTATATTCGGGATTGAGTCTCTGTTATTTTAAAGATGTCTTGGTTTAACTTACAAGTAAACCGCAGCTGTACTGGTTGAAAATATGGCCGCAGGCATGTTACCACCAAACTCTTGCACACGTTTTTTGGCCCCTGTATATATGCATGCAAACAAGGGCCTCTGTAAGGTGGGTTAGGACCGGCAACATGCTGCCTTGTGTGGCATTGGCCTTTAGTCATCTAACATTTAAACATCACATTAATACCATAATGATTTTTAATATCCCTTATATTACGATCCTATTTAGTAGTAAGTTTGATTTTTAGGTTATTGATATCGTTCTAGGATGTACAGAATAAAATGCGCGAGTCCATTCGTGGAGTAGGAGATGAGTATATGATGTCTAAATTCTCTACACAAGCAAAGGTATGTACCCCTCTTCTCTTCAATATTAAGCATAGAAACTGAGATTTTTGATGAGCCTTCTGAAACAGCATAGTCGTATTCGTTATTCCCATTTGTCTAAACATGGGCGTCTGCTCTCCTACCTTCTTATTTGAATGTTTAATAAAGGTTTTTTCTATTTTTTTTACCTACATTTTGCCATTACTGAGAACAAAGGCTCTACTTACCAAATAAAACTGGGCCATATGATTCACTCTATGTACATCAAATGGTAATTGTGACTTGGCTATAAGCTAATCCTAGAATTAAAGAGCCGTGACTCATGGTTCTATCCTTGGGGGGCACTGGTGCCCATTTGGTGTAGATGAATTGTGTGATGGAATAAGTCAAAGTTTGTATGCCTGCTGCTTCTATTTTTAGGTGGGGTTAAAGAAAGTTAAAATGGTTGTTTTAGGGGTCAAAATACTGCTGTACAGCAAACTGTAAATGAATATACTTTTAAATGTTTTATAGCTAGTAAAACATAATGCCCTTTTATAAGTCTATTCTTGTTTTAAACCAAATTTAATATGAGTGGTGTTGAAATGTGTCAGACGGATTAATCTGAAAACTCCCCAGCAATAGCAGGGTCCACATTTAACTAAATTCATATAAGCATTAACCTTAAAATGCTAAAACAAAGCTATACAGAGTTTAAATCATTTGAATCCTCTGTAGCCCCAGTGATAAAAACTTCTGGTCAGAAGAAGTAGCTACTGCAGCATTCTCCAGTCAGGTGAGCCCTGGTTGTAATCACATGACTAACCAGGCATAATGGAATATGCTCTCTTTAAAAACTCTCCTTGACATATAGAAGCTAGGGAACGCGTCCCATGTAGCTGTGCTCCAGCATTCTGTTCTGAATGTTTGTGTGCAGCTCACACAGACTCTGATTCTGCTGATGAATTTTCAATTGTATCTAACAGCTACACTTGTCTTGGTCAGGTTACTGTTTAAAATCAAACTAAATAAATAAAGGTTATTCAGTTTCGCTTTATCTTGCTGATGAAGAATATCACAAGGCATCTTGTCATTTGCACCCCCTGTTGTTAGGATTTCCTCCCAGCCGACATCCAGGTCCAGTTTGCTGCCAGCAGGGAGCTGATCAGGAATCTCTTCAACAGCTTTTATAGACTACGAGACCGTGCGGAAAGGATGGCTTCACGGGCTACAGATAATGCCACTGATCTTCTTGGTTTTGGAAAAGAACTGAGGTAGAGATACAGTGTGAACTGGAAATGTATAGTGCAATGTGCTTTTTGTAGGAAACAAAACCTGGCACTTAAAATGATATTATTTTTATATTTTGTTATTATTTGTATTTATATTATATGTATCAATAGATTGGTTATGGGTAAGTAGGGTAAGTGCACAGTAAAAATCTATAATGTAGTGTTTTACCTAAATACAGTAAATTTATTCAGAATAATGTATGAATGAAATGGATTTGAATGTATTCATGGCAATTAGTTGCTTGGAAAATCATATGCAGATTTACCTTCAAGAAATATCCACTGCGAATGAGGGTGTCCCTGGAGGAGTAGGGGGGGGGGGTATCTGTTTCAAATGTGTATGCACTGCTGCTTCAGTACTTTTGTATTAGTACCAATAGCAATAACAAAGTTCAATAGACCTGAAATATGTCTGGATAATGCATCAAATAAAAGCACAGTAGTAAAGCTGTCTTTTAGAGCATCACTTTTCCTTTATTTTTGTATATTAGATGTATTCGCTGACCTTAAAGGACCAGTAACACAAAAAAAAATCCCATTTAGATTTGCATGGCAGCCATTCAAATACAACACTTTTTTTTTTTTTCTAGTTAAATTTATTGCTTGCTGTTAGTTTTTTTTTCTTCTTTACTGATAGCAATCATGTTGCTAAACAGACCTCACCCAGTCCCATTGTTTTCTGTGGTGCCCAGATTCAGGAAGTGCGCTTGATAGCTCAATTTTTAAAGCTGAAAAAAAAAAAAAAAAAAATATCTTTCTTTATAGATTTAGTTTAGAAATTTCTGAAGCGCAGATTGAATATAAGATAGATATAAATGCATTTGAGACATTTTCCTTTTTATGTGATACTGTTCTTTCAACTTGATTCATTTTTCAGAGGAAGTAATAAGGGATGGGGGAATAAGACTTTCCTCCATTTTTAGTTAGTGAGAACATACAGGATCATTTGTGCATCTCAGATAGACTGCGGCTTTTAGGAATATGAAAGAACCCCTAAATCAATACAACACAAAAGCAGATAGTGTGGTGAATGTACAGCTAGACTCGTGAATATAGGTTTTATAGTGTGCTCCAAGGTGCCTAGTCACTGAGGGGGTAGCTTCCCTTCAGCTTGCACATGCTGTTATGCGCTCGCTGATGTCCTTTAAAGCGTTCGCTGATGTCCACGTGCAGGACATCAGCGAGCGCATAACAGTATGTGCGAGCTGAGGGGAAGCTTCACAAGGTGCATTCGCACCTTGCTGAATTACCCCCTAAGCTTTATTTCTCATAAACCAAACTTCCAATTGCAGTTCTGTATTCTATGTTTGTATAAAAGACATGAACATTGGTATGTACTGGGGATGTTTATATTTTCTAATGGTCATAATACTTTTATATTTAAATGTTTTTTCAGTGCGTTAGGTTCTGACACCACTCCACTTCCTACTTGGGCTGCTGTCAGCCATAGCACTTGGGCAACACTGAAACAAGCATTAAAAGGCTTATCTGTGGAGTTTGCACTGCTTGCAGAGAAGGCAGCTCATCAGGTATGGGGATTTTCATCACTCCTTTACAACGGTATAGTCTTTGTTATTAATATGTTGGGGTTTCCCCCCCCCCTTTTTACTGGGTGTACTTAAAATAATGGTTACATTGTTAAATGCCTCAATAATTTAGTCCACCATTGCACTCTTGTACCTCACACACTGTTGTGTGTACTGGTGTGTTCCATATAGTTAATGTCCCACCTGAACTGCTGAGTTCCATATAGTTGATGTCCCACCTGATGCATTGTAATCTAACAAAGATAGCAGGATGCTATCCCCAACTGCCTTCCATTCAAGTACATAACAACATAGCTAGCTAAGGTTTAGATGATACTCTAAAAGGATGAGCAGGGATTGCATTCTGATCTATCATGGGTGACTTTAATGGGTCGTCCAGAGACCGGACTGTTCTTCATTTCTCATGTAACTGGTTCTGCTGTAAATACATATTGATCATTTATATAAATCAGTGGCCTTTCTAGTTTTATATTGTATTTATTCTGCTTTCAAACAGTTATTTCCAGTCCCTAGGAAGTGATTCCTTATACTGTCAGTTCCTTCAGTGATCATCATGTTGGTAATATCTGGATTTTGGGAGAGACCTTCTCTAAGAACATTACTGCCTCTAAGCATAATAAAATTATGCTTTTGTTGATTCATTTTAGTTCTATACGTTCCAGATTCCAGTTTATCCAAAAAAACAACAAACATATTTTCTTTTTTTTGATGTTTCACTTTGCACAGGGAAAGTTGGAAGAAATAGATGTGGTAGAGAAATTAAACCTGTTTTTGGACCTTCTACAGTCTTATAAAGTAAGTGACTTATTAAAGGTCCTGTCTGATATGAGATTTTTGTAAAATGTGGAATAACGATTGTTCCAAAGCACAAGTGATGAAATGATTTTTTTCTCAATGAATCTGCTTTTTAGGACTTATGCGAGAGGCATGAAAAAGGAGTGTTACACAAACACCAAAAGGCCTTGCACAAGTACAGCCTTATGAAAAAGCAAATGATGAGTGCTACTGTACAGAGCAAGGAGGCAGAATCTGTTGAACAGCTGGAATCCCGTATTGTTGAGGTGAGTTCATTTATCATGAATAAGGTTCCATTTTTTTATCCTTATGTAAGCTTATACCAATCTTTCTTTCAGTGTATATGGTAAGTGACATTTGCAGTGGCGTGGGATTACTTTTTATTTAAACCTTTTTTACCTCAAATTTTGTGAACCCCACTCATTCATATAAGTTATTTTGCACAGGTCATTTCTCACCAGCCTCACTCTACTACTACATTATCCCAGCATTGAAATAATATCTTACTCTGTAAGAGGAAAGTTTTCTGTACCTTTAAACTGACTTGTGCACATTAAGTGCCATATTTTCTCCACAGGACAGAGTCTCATGTCCACTATATTGGATGTTTCTGTTGCCTCCAGTACTGGTGACAACCTTGGGCTTTTGCAGAGAGCCTATTCTTTTGGCCTTTGATATTCTGCTCTCATTTACGTCTTTGCTATATGCTTTATGTTACTTCTTTCAGTAAAGCTGACTGTAATCTGGATGATTTCACTGCTGTCACTGAGGTGTAGGCAAGATGATCATTCTGTATGTAAGGCCAAGTTAACTTTTGTAAATAAAAATCAGGTTGTGGTCAAACAAATCTTTTTGCAGCAGGACCTTCATTACTTTTATGTTGTAGTATGTTTTTGATATATAACATTATAGTAAATGATGTCCACGACAAGTTCCTTCATTGTAAAGCATGTGTGTACAGTGGTGTGAAAAAGTGTTTGCCCCCTTCCTCATTTCCTGTTTTTTGCATGTTTTTCACACTTAAGTGTTTCGGAACATCAAACCAATTTAAACAATAGTCAAGGACAACACAAGTAAACACAAAATGCAATTTGTAAATGAAGGTGTTTATTATTAAAGGAGAAAAAAAATCCAAACCATCATGGCCCTGTGTGAAAAAGTAATTGCCCCCCTTGTTAAAACATACCATAACTGTGGTTTTTCACACCTGAGTTCAATTTCTCTGGCCACACCCAGGCCTGATTATTACCACACTTGTTCTCAATCAAGACATCACTTAAATAGGAGCTGCCTGACACAGTAAAGTCC
>WMED01029017.1:0-10342 GCA_019650415.1 Pipa parva | reverse complement strand
ACAGTATAGCCACCTCTCCATACAGTATAGCTACCTCTCCATACAGTATAGCTACCTCTCTATAGAGGTAGCTATACTGTATGGAGAGGTGGCTATACTGTATGGAGAGGTAGCTATACTGTATGAAGAGGTAGCTATACTGTATGGAGAAGTAGTTATATTGTATAGAGTTTATACAATATAACTACCTCTCCATACAGTATCGCTACCTCTCCATACAGTATAGCAACCTCTCCATACAGTATGGCCACCTCTGCATACAGTATAGCTACCTCTCCATACAGTATAGCTGCCTCTCCATACAGTATAGCTACCTCTCCATACAGTATAGCTACCCTTTCCATGTATATATCCAATAAAAAAAAGTTTCTCACAGCAATTATCGCACGATGCAAATCTCACGACACTTACCGGGAGAAACTTCAAAGCATTCTCCTTAGTTATTAAATTTGGAAAAGCGCAAACGGCTTTTCCGACTTTAATAAATTTTGTGTATGTTTTTTTATATAACACACAGTGGTGTTTTTGGTTCCCTCTGTTTTAAAAGGAAATGAACTGATTCTGTTTAATGAGTCTATGATTAAGCGCTGAAAAGAAGATAAAAATACACAATCGTCGAAATTTACTAAACTCAGATAGACTACTCTCGGTCTTTCCAAGTTTATTGAGTGAGATCTTGGATTGTTCTTGGGAGATTTTTTTTAATTTTTCAATCTCGAGTTTTTCAATCTTGATTTTTTAAATTTTTCGATGGTCAGGTAGCCATACTTTCCATTAGTAATATGGCTACATTTTTATCCAAAAATCGAAATTGAAAAACTCGATATCGAAAAAATCTTGCGAGAACAATGTGAGATCTCGCATGATAAACTTGGAAAGACTGAGAGCGATCTTTCCAAGTTTATTCAATTTTGTGTATGCAAACACATGCAATTAAGCTATTCATTATCTGTCGAAGTAGTGAATTTGTCAAGACATACTGTGTCAAATTCACCAGTTTTCATTGCTAGAGTGGAAAATTAAGAGGATAATGGCAAGCTTCCTACTGTCCAAATGAGTATGCCATACTGTGCAGAAACCACATCTTACACCATTTGTTTCTTCTCTATGGCAATCTGCTCTTTAGTGAATAAGTACTAAAGATTTCACGACTATCATAAACTCCAAAGACTATGGGGGTAATAGTCCGCGCGCAGGACATCAGCATGCGCAGCTCAGTAACTCCGAAGTGAGGCGAACAGTACGCAGCTCACTTCGGAGCTTAGTGAATTACCCCCTATATCTGTCAAATAAGTCTAAATTTAAAGCCAAAATAAATGTAAGAATTAGGGATAACATTTAGCTTTATTCTTTTATCAAACAAAAGAATCTGTTTCTAAATTTTATGGTTTCAGACACAAACAGTTAGATTATGCTTACTGCCACAGGATGATATTTAATTGGCCCCCAAATCAAGGATGCCTGGGATTCATGGCAGCCCCACAGTATGGTCTAGGGGTGGTAGATGTTAAAGGGGTAGAGTAGATAGGGTAAGGCTCAATGCATTCACTGCATCATGTGTAAACTAAATGCATAATCTGAGTGCAAGTCCATTTAATACAATGGTGGTTAGAAAGTTTCAGCTTTAAGTGATGTAATATTGGATATTTGCTATAATATAGCACACCACATTTGGATCCTGCAGAAACAAATAATTTGGGTGAAATTTACTAAACTTGGAAAGACCGCTCTTGGGGGGGAATTCACCATTGTGCGAAGTGAGCTCCGAAACCTTCAGCTCACTTCGTAAATGGTATTATGGGCTCACTGATGTCTTGCACGTGGACATCAGCGAGCGCATTAAAGGGATTTTGGTCTCGCCGAGACGGGAATCTCTTTAAGGCACTCACTGATTTCCGCGTGCAGGACATCAGTGAGCGCATAATACCATTTGCGAAGTGATCCGAAGGCTTTGGAGCTCACTTCGCACAATGGTGAATTCCCCCCTTGGTCTTTACAAGTTTATCGCTCGAGATTTTTTTTTAGATTTTTTCAATTTCGAATTTTTCCTATCTTGATTTGTATAATTATGGTAGCCATACTTTATATCAGTAGTATGGCTATCTTTTTATCAAAAAATAAAACAATGAGAACAATGAGAGCTCTCGCGCAATAAACTTGGAAAGACCAAGATCAGTCTTTCCGAGTTTAATAAATTTTTCCCATAGAAGCTTGAACATTTAAACATCAACCATTCTAACTCTGCAGTCTAAAATTATCAGCATGTTCTGTGCAAATTGCTAATGGATAACAAAAATAACTACCGCTCAGCAGAAAGTTTTACTTGTTGTAGCTCCAACACAGAATATTAAGAGCACATTGCATATTGTTGTAACTAGATGATATAAACTTTCACCTCATAGCAATACATAGCAGTACACATCCTATAGCACTTATATGTCACCGTCATCGTTTCTAACTACCTGTACGGTATCACACTAGGGGGAATACCCCTGTTATTTACTTTTATTTCCTGTTTCATCCAGCGCTGCCACATATCCATTGTACGGATCCCATTTGCCATTTTCACTCCTTGAGGTATTCAGGCAGAAGACCTCAGTGGTTCAAACGCAGGATTATATTGAACGGTTGGATTTATCATTCAGCATTTTGTGATTATTTGACTTTTATAACACTTCTCATGTTTTTTTATTGAATCCTTAGGCGCTACACCTCACTCTGGACTGTTCATATATATTTTCTCTAACTATTGTTCCATCGTTTTTTCCTACAGAATATTAATGCTGCTGTAGATCGTCTAGCAACAAACAATGCCTGTTAATGGATAACATATAACATGCATACTGCATAATGATATTCAAAAAAATCAAGACTCCCCCTCCTACCCCCAATAAAAACCCTGGACTTACCTTGCTTTCCTTGCGAATTACCAGTAGTACTGCTGTATTGCTACTGGTAAATCACCTGGTCACATGATACAGTCACATGACCCAAAGTTGAGCCAAGACGGGTTGGCTACCCAGCTTGATCCAGATAAAAATTACACCTGATAACACTGCATAATAAGTAACCATCATGCTCTTAGTGACAGGAACTAGGAAAGATTTCCACTACAGATGAAACTATATATAGCAAAATTTGCATAACAAAACAATCTTTTAACAATGTATTGTATAAAAAAGTTTACTGTCTTATACAACTAGATGAAATCGAGGTGCACATATTTGACATACATTATTATAGATGACTGGACAATCTTTTATTTAATTTATAAAGAAAAATGATGCCTTTAAGGAAAACTAGTATATTTTTTTAAAAAGCTATTTTTGTTTTTGGCCACAAAGAGCTATGTAAAGCCACTTGGGGCCATCATGGGCGACTGGGTTCCATCTGAGTAAGGGCTATATATCACCCAGTGAGAGTTGTCCAGGGCCTTTGTTACTGTCTGTGGCCAAAGGAAGGCTACTTGGGTGCAATCAATATATCTGAGGTGTTGAAATCACCAGAGGCCATTTAGGACGACATTTATTGTATTAAGCAGAGATTATCAATATTTTGCTTTGTACATACAGGCTGAGGCATGAGGGTGTAAGCACCCACAACACTTGTGATTTGCTACTACTGGCCTATGTCAAAGGATCTCTCCTCCAATGTCTCTGATATGTATGTATCATTTTATTTATAAAGCTCCAAAAATATACGCATCGCTGTACAAATCAGCAATATAAGACAGACATGGGAAAAGTGCATTATACATTACAAGTGAGTAACTTACAAGTGTAAAATCACTTTAAGTGCCAGGTTGTGACTGACACAAGAGGATGGAGGTCCCTGTCCCATAGAATTTACAATCTAAGTGAGAGGAAGACTTACATACACAGATAGAAGAGTGTGCAGGGTCGCTTCCAGGTTAGAGCAGTTCTACCAGCAATTTTGCAGAGCTAGCGTTGCGCTGATGGAATATTTTGATAGCACTGTAGAATCTACAAAGAAGGGTAATGTCGCAAGTCTGTACAGGTTATGGCATTTTAAAGTTTAAAGAAATTGTTGACATGGACGCAAGTAGGTATGCCTATTTTATAGTATGATTGACCTTTTTATATCATGGATGTTAATAAATAATACATAAACAATGCTTTGTTTTACAGGGATGATCCGGAAAGTCTAAGATCAAATATACAAAGCCTTACTTTGCGTGCGGCTTAGGGTTCAGTTTAATTCCCTAAGAGCAATCACCTGTGATATCAGCTAATCAGATGATTAGTTGGACCAGGAGCCGTTTTCTTTTATTTATTTATAAACTAGACAGTCAGCCGTAAAAAGCACAAAGATAAAAACCAGACCATGAATGTACGTGTTGTAAAATGAATCCGCTAGAAATAACCTGTAATTGAACTCCATATAAAACATGAACGCTTCCTGACCTCACAAAATCTATACTTGTCCGAGGTTTTTTTATATACACATTTGTGGGTGAGAGGAGAATCAAGGAAAATTCAATAAAAAGTGGGATATGGGGCAGTGGGTATAACTAGAAGCAAGTGTGCCCCCAGTGCAAAATTTTTGGGACTCAATCCCCTTGCTTAAATACCCCTGCCCCCAATTACCATTATTTTTAAACCTGCCTCCAACTGGTTAATGACATTGTATAGTCCCTGATGTGTAATTATTTGCTGGTTATGCAATATTGTTTATTTTGTTTGTTCTATAAAATAAGCGTAATAAGGCTAGGCTCACACTAGCATATGATGTGCAGCGCATCATACGCTAGTGTGAAAAAAAATACGCTCCGGCATATTTTTCTATTGTATTTAACAGCAATAGTGTGAATGATCTCTCGGTGTTCACGGCTCTTCCTATCTGGCTGCGTTTTGTCCATGGCGTATCATACGCTGAGTAAGATGCAACAGCCAGCATTCCGGACACGGCATATGCGCATCATACGCTAGTGTGTCCAGAACTAGGTAAGTACCATAGGGAAACACTGAGCGGTATTTTTTTTTTTCACACTAGCGTATGATGCTCTAATAAAAATAAATACTGTTTCTCCAGCGTTAAATGGTCAATTTTTTTTTGTTTTACTTTTATAAATATCTCCCTTCTTGCATCAATATCTCATAAACGTTGCAATCGGTCAGAGAATTTGCAAAATGTAAAGTCCTTTGTTGAACATGCAAAGCAGTCAAATCTACCTACATCGGCCATTTACTGAACAATCCAGATGTTGATCAATGTGTTTGTTTAAATTTTATTTTATTTTTTAAATGAAATTCAGCAAGGGATAGAGACTGTCGCAGTGGGATTGCAGTAAAATAATAAGATTGCAGCTTGTATGGAGAACATGTGTGGAAACAATGTTTATCAGGACAGTCAGATAAGAACAAAGCGATTGAAGAGCACTGGAAATGTAAGCTAAGAATTCACTGTTCTGCATCACTTGGAACATTTACATTCCATGATTAGTTCTGCTTTATCTGTATGTAACAGCAGGTGCGAGAAAAAAAGATGCTGTCAAAATCAGGAGAGTCTGGGAGCGGAGAATGGATCATACAGATATAAGATGATATACTGTTAGACTCTACTTTCCAAATCAGATAATTTGTCCACTGGTCTATGGAAAACTCAGCATGGGCTTTCTCTTCTGCTAGCTCGAGTTGTTGATATCTGGTTCCTGCATCACAACTCATGTATACAATATTGTATGATGAATGGAAAGTATAAAGGTGGAATCTGATGACTTTTAATAACCATATAATTTCATGACGGCCAATTTCTTGGTCTCATAAATTGCCATTCTTCTGGCAGCGGTAACTAGATTACTTTCTCTTTACATGAGCAGATATGTACTTTAGAACCAATGACACCAGAAAAGAAGAGATATTTGGATTGTCACAGCAGTTATTTCACTCCAGGGCATCTTTTTAGTTTCAATGCCTAATTTTTGGGTGGTTTGATTTTGCCACACTCTCTCTCTCTCTCTCTCTTGGTTACAGCCAAATTGGGCTTCCTGAGGCACTTCATGAATATGTATTATTTAAATCTCCATAAAATGCAATGGGGCTAGGTGTGCATTTGTTGATTTAACAGATAAAAGATGGATGCAAAAAAGAAGGAAGAAAAACATGCTCAAAAATATTATAAATCCAGAAATCAACTTCAAATTTAACATTTTTTTAAATTAATATTAAGTAGTAATAACCTCCAAAAGGGATTTTCCTTTTTATAATGTTACCGGTCCTTTAAGAAGCAATTAGAACCTATAAATGAGTATTGAAGGCCCATTAGTAAAGTTGGAAGACATAGCCATCCGTGTTTGTACACAGCTTACCACTTCCAGATTCAGTCAACCTCCCACTTTCTGGAAGTCAGATAAAATTCAAATATTATGCAACATGCCTTACCCACAATGTAGTGTAAAATACCCATGCGGACAGATATATGTGGGTAGAACCTCTAAGCAAATTAAGGAGTTAATAAAAGAATATAGAAGTAGTATTAAGTGCTATAATATTGATACAAGATATGATACCTCTTTATCCTGTCATTTCTTTAATAATAAGCATTAAGTCACACAATTGAAGTGGGCGAGTACTTGAAGTCGTGAATGAACCTTTGAGGGGATTTGAAAAAATTGCACAAATGAATAGCGGAATTTTGCCTTTTTAACATACATTAGAGTAAATCTGTGAAATGTAAAGATAACGGTAAGACTAATATGGCGGACCTAAATTAATTTTAGTTATACCCAATAAGCAGTTAGATTTTCTGAAACTGATTTATTGTGTGTTATAGAAAGTGTTGTGACATTTAGGAATATGTGGTATGCTGCTTTAAGTGCACCTGTCACCTCAAAACACTAATACTAAATTAGGTTCTACTAATGAAATAAACGTTTTTGTAAATATTTATGTATTTTAAAAAATGTACCTTTATACAGTGTTTCTCTCTGTCATCTTCCCTGTCAGCCCGACTTTTCTTTCCCGAGTTGGGTAGGGTGGAGCTAAATGATTATGGACATTATAGCTCTTCCAATCAGATCCCTTAAATCACGATCTAGCAGGGATCTGATTGGAGGAGCTATAATGTCAATCATCACCCGACCCAGGAAAGAAAAGTCGGGCTGACAGGGAAGATGACAGAGAGAAACGCTGTATAAAGGTACATTATTTAATACATATATATTTACAAAACTGTTTATTTTATTAGTACAACCTAAATTAGTATTAATTTTGAGGTGACATATACACATTACAATGTACTTAGATTATTACCTATATAATGACATGGATTTTTTCCACTGATAGGCTTAATATGGCAGTTGCGCTATGAAGATTCTCATATCATTACTTTGGTTTCTTAACCAAAGATTTTCAATTATCTATATTTTTTTTTTTATTATTATTGTAATCCCAATGGAATATACCCTTGCACCGAGGACTCTGAGACTCTGCAGTTAAGGCCATAGCAGGACTAATCACTGGGACTAAAGTAGTCATTAGACATTTCACCAAAGTGAAGGGTGGGGCTTATGTTTTGATTTAAGTAGGTGTGTGATAAACGTGTCATTTGAAGAAGGGCCAGCTTGTCTAAAACATGTCATGATGCAAGAATAAACAACACATTAGTTACACTATTTTTGATCATTGCTGCTTTTATTTTCCTTCTTTATATATTTCCGGTGCATGACAGGGAACTTTAAATAAATACCAAAAAGGGCATCAACTAACCATTATCCAAGATGGAAGCAATTCACAGCTCCTGAAAGCCAAGGACCTTCTCGCTTACATTCAGCGAACAGGTAGACCCCTGATGATTATCTCAGCTCAACTGGAATGCTGGACCTCCGTAACAGAAGTGGTCACTGGTCAGATCAAACAAAATCACAGTTGACTATACCCATGCCTCGTTTCACTCACCTACGCCCGGTCCTCCGGGTCAAAAACCACTCTAAAAATTTTCATTTTTATGTGCTTAGTATAAGCAGATCGGTTTAAACTCCTCCATAAACATGACATATATAATACTTGGAGTACAGGTGGCAACAAGTGGACTCACTTGCTTTGGACACTGCAGCATGGAAGTAAAAAGGCTTAAAAAGCAAAAAAATGGAGTGTGGCGTGTCCAAGTGTGTATTGGACTAAAGAGTGTTTTGTCTTACGTGTGTCACTTGAGAGTATTCAATTTTTGCTAAAACCTTTAACTAATACCATTTCATTGTAACATGTAAGTTTTCTAAAGTTTCATTTTGTACAGGTTCGGGTCGGGGAATGAGTCAACCTAATTAAGAAGGCTTAAATTACAGTTCGTTAGAGCTTGCTGGTCCTTTCACAACAAGAGAAATCATTTGCAGCAGGTATGGAGCTGAATGGAAGGAAAAAGGCATAAAATCAGACTAAAGAAAGCGAGTGCGGGATCTAGCAAGCGGGTTTTTGTCTAAAGTGTATTTTGTGTGTGATGTGATATTTTAGATTTAGGGAGTTTAGAAGGGACAATTCATCAAAGTGCAAATTCACCAAGCATAGTATATTCACATCCCTTTGTGTCCCATTGTTCCGACAGTAGAGTTTAGCACCGTGATAGCCATAAATTTAAGCAAAGATAAGTAGAGTATAGAGGATACCTTTTATTGGCTAACGATATAGATGGTAAATGCAAGTTTTCGAGGCTCCTAGGGCCTCTTCATCAGGCAATAATATGGAACTGAAATATTATTGCCTGATGAAGAGAGCTAAATAGTGTGGAAAGCTTGCATTTACCATCTATTCCATTAGCCAATACAAAGTATCACCAATACTCTACTTGTCTTTGCTTCTCTCCAACAGACACAAAATTGTTACTCCTTATTCACTAAACAGAGGATTCCCTTGGTGATGAAGCAAGCAGCAAAGGGCATTCAAGTGTCACTCTAACTATATACTTATATTAATGCCAAAATACTATTATTGGGAAGGATTTATTATGAGGAAGGATATTTTCACTATTGTCCCATTTTGATCATCACTATTGTCACAGTATTAAAGTTGCCTACATTACAACATGTTCCCATACAATATTCCCATACTACAGTTGTGACTGCAACAATATTCTCATAGTAAAGATGCACATGCACGAGATTTGGCAGAGGGAGAAAGGAGCCATGAGAATTTGGGGGCGTGGAAATAGATTTTGAGCGGCAGGTCCTATTGAAAATGTCGGCTTCAAGACCTGGAAATCGGGACTACTTTATAGTAAGACCAACTTTATAATCTTAAGTAGTTCTTTTTTTGCAAATATCCATTATTATTTAGCTAATTGATTGATTTACTTTACTTAAGATGAACGATTGCAAACAATTGCACTTTAAGAATTTTGAGAATCTCCACAATAATCGTTGTACACACAACAAATATTTTTTTTACATTTTTAACTTCCCATGACACAGCAGTATTGTTTATTTTTTTTCCTGTGTACTTCATCTGGGAATTTAGGTCTCAGCACTCCAACAGTTAAGCATTAGTGCACTAAAGAGTGAAATCTCATACTGTATAGCCTAGAGCAAAACCTTGTAATCAGATGGCGCTCACAACAAAGCCAAGCCTTCCTGTCTGTTACTGGAGATCTGTTCCCTAAGAACAAACCGACATGACATGGATATTACTGGTATAGCTGTTACTTTTCACCATGACATCACTGAAAACATTGTTACCCTGAGCACCAACTGCTGTAAAGCCAAGAACAAGCGAACCATAACAGAATGTGATAGTCAAGCATCATCTTTTCCTGAAGGAACACTTGCTAATTTTTTAAGTGAACTGTTGCACCGTGTTTGTTTCTTTCTTTCTTTGTGGGATTTTAATGTTTGACCACTGACACATTCCCATTTATTCTCAAATAAATGAGCATTAGTAAAAAAAAAATGAAACTTACAGTGGTGTGTAATGGATTAGTTTAATCTCTTTGGGAAGTTAGGATATTTGAAATAAACATGCTGCAACAAATTCTTCGGGACATGTACATCGATCCAGATCTCTTGGCTGAACTGAATGAGGAGCAAAAGCAGATCCTTTTCTACAAGATGAGGGAGGAGCAGGTCAGGCGATGGACTGAATGGGATGCAAATCTGCATAAAGAGGAGTCAAAAATGAAGATCAAAGCAAAGTTCCAGCACAGTAAGTTCTTTCATAAGCTAAACATTGACAGAGATGAAGAGTTAAGATCCTTTTGTTTTCTGAACAAGTCATAATATTTTGTTCCTTTTTTAGGCCATTGATATATACATAAATTTAGGGCAGCAAAATGGGTGCACGGTCAATATTAATAAAGGATAAAAAATAGGCCATCACATCCAAAATTGCAATAAAAA
>WMED01029016.1:0-10342 GCA_019650415.1 Pipa parva | reverse complement strand
ATATATATATATATATATATATATATACTGTATATATAGTGCCTATTTTGAGAATTTTGGAATTTATAGTCACCTATTTACAGAAGCACTTCCTCTCTCACCAACATAAGCTGATAAGTTTGGAATCTCATGACTGTACTATGATACACAGTCTGGATAATTCTAATTCAGAAAAGGACAGTGGGCAGCAGCTCTGTGACTATTATTAACATTTTCATGATTACATTTTTACAGCTGTAGTTCCACCACTGCCTCTACCGATATTTACACAACTAGCAGGGTTCCCAACTGTCAGTAAATATACCGGGAGTCAGTAAATCAGATTATCATGTGTCAGTAAAAATATCACATCATAATGATCCTACAGTTTTACACACAAATGGTCCAAGCAGTTGTTTGGGGACTTCTCTGAGCTTTCCAACCACTTGCAAGTCATCCTTAAACTCTCTTTGGCTTCTAAAATGAAAACAACATTATAGTTTTGATTAAAGTTGGTACGTTAGGAGAAATGTTCGGTCACCAAAAATCTCTTTTAACACCCAACACCTAGTTTAAATTTATACCCATCCAAAAAAAGGCTCCTCTTCTCTTTAGCAAAATCTCTTGCTTTAACTTGACAATACCATGACTCACCAAACTACAGACCTTTATAAAGTAGGAAATATGGGTAATATGAATAAATAACGATCGCCTTATAATGTATCCATTGTGCATACTAAGGAAAATGTACAATGCAGGCAAAAATATAATGTAAGTGCAGGGCCAGTTTTAGGCAAGCTGGGGCCCAAGGCAAAACTAAAATCCAGGCTCCATCATTGCCTCCTCACCTCACCCCCAATCTCCCCCTGTGCTTCCTGACTTAAAGGGGAGCCCCCAGCAGCGCTTCATCCAAAAGTGGCCCCCAACAGTGCTTGAGCAGAGGAGCACTACTTTGCTAATGATGAAGATCCAACTCTTAACTCAGATCACTGTCATCAGTGCAGGAGGAGAGCCAGTATGTAAGTAAATATTCAGCAGCGCTCCTCTGCTCAGTTGCTGCTGGGGGACCTTTGAAGTCTC
Source organism: Pipa parva (assembly GCA_019650415.1). Lineage (NCBI taxonomy): Eukaryota > Metazoa > Chordata > Amphibia > Anura > Pipidae > Pipa > Pipa parva. The sequence continues at coordinate 9,283 of WMED01029016.1, read as the reverse complement.
CCCCCCAATACCGGCCCTGTGTAATTAACTGTACCAAAGGGACACCTGACTTTTATCCTAAAGTAGTAAAGTAGTTATATTAAAAGAAATTTTACTTGGAAAAACAGTAAAAAAATAAATATTTCCAACTTTCCCTATTGTCTGAAAGGACAGCAACCCCAATATGGATAAAAATGATGTTCAAATGCAAATAGTTTATTTTCATTCCTATGTCTTTTTGATACAATCAAATCAAAATGTAAATTCAACGGAAAAAAAAGTCAAACATAATTGTGTTGAACATTTGTTTGCTATATCAAGAAAACAATCATTCTGATTCCAACCCATTTATTCTAAACAACAAAACAAACTGAATGCAAATCAAATTACCCCTCGCATAAAGTGAAATATCAGGAGGTTTAGAAAGTACAGAACCAACATATAGCTCTTATATACATATATACAGTGTAAAAGCAGGGAAACCGGCAAAAGCTAAACTATTTTATTTATCAAAGGTAATTTATTTCTCTTCATTTGAGTCTGTAAAGTATGTATAGCTTCTTATGCACACATAACTTTTTTTATTTGAATTTATAGCGCTGTGTAATATAGTAGCGCTATATAAAAATGAAGAAATACAGAAGAAACAAAAATATGGTTTTACACATACGACTTCCTTTGACTAAGACATTGTCCACAGACTTTAATAAATCTATTGTTCAGATTTATATGCTATGCTATTCTATGTCTGAACAGAATGATCAAGGTAAGGAAAGCAATACATCCACCCCTGCCATTATGAATGAATAGGAAGTTGTACATATACTTTATAAGCTTTCTTTAAAATGCCATACAATGTATTTATTAATGAAATATTACTTTTTGATTCAGTTTCTACAACCAGGTTGTTCTGGTCATATATCCAACAAGGCTGACTCAACTAAAGGATCCAACGCTCAAAAACATCCCCAGATTAGGAGAGTTCTCATTAGGCTGTGTAGCATATAGACATCATTTTTCTGGTGGCAGGGAATAACAGTAGAGAAAGAAACTACCTTCTTCTTTTTCCAGTCAAACTCCCTATAGGTGTGAGAGCCGGTATCAAACCAGCCTAAGGTCTGTGTTTATAAAAAACAGAGTTACAGTTATGGAATGCAAGCTTAAATGTCAATGGTTCTTTGCACCAATACTTGAGCATTCTATTAGGAGAAAACAAAATATAAAATCATATGAAAATGTTTAGATCAGTGTTTCCCAAAGTTTTTTTTTCGTGGCCCGGTTATTTTTGTGCTTATCCTTCGTGACCCGGCACGAAGGATAAGCACAAAAATAACCGGATCACAAGAGCGCCGCTCTGAATATTCATGAGCGGTGCCGTGCGCGAGGGTAAGGGACTTCGCGCACGCGCACGGCACCATTCATGAATATTCATGAGCGGCGCTTGTGACCCGGCATTTAATTTTGGTGGCCCGGTCCCGGGTCGCGACCCGGCATTTGGGAAACACTGGTTTAGATGATTACTTTTTTTAATGTGGTTATTTTCAACTGAAAATGAACCCATGTTTACTTACCATACTGGCAACGGGGACCTTGAAATCCTGATGGACAAAAACATTGCTGAGTGGATCCTTCAGCACAGTTTCCACCATTGAAGCAAATTCCAGAGGTACAACCCACTGCAAGAGAAGGTAAAACACATCACTGAATAACACTGTTTTTTTCTATACAGTTGGAGTAAAAAGAACTATACCCACCAATTTTCTATAAAGCAAGTGAAGTATTTAATTGATTTAAGATAGTCTCTTGTATGTTGGTTCATTGTAGCTTAAGTCTGCATCTAAAATAGCATACAGTTTTCTAAATTGTGCAGATTTGTTAACAGAGGAAATATGGCCAAGCAAGACTTCTGGGTAAGACATGGTCCTCACACACAGTTGTAGATATTCTCATCAACATTTTCTATTCTGAATTATCCTATCTAATTAGATGCCCCTCCCCCCTCCATTGGCAGATGTCACTCACTACTGGCATTCAGGGTGGTGAATCTGGTCCCAAAAACTATGTCATATCTCTGCACTGCTTGCAATGAAGAGGTTAGTCTATTTTAACCCCTTTCTTGCTGCTTACTTGGATTTCCAGCTGTATTTGGGTTGCTGGCTGTTTCTGTTTTGAATGAACCGTTTCTAGTTTTGATTGTTCAGATACTTTGTTGCTGGATAACTGGCTGTTTTGGATACTGTGGCTGCTTTGCTATTTTTGTTAACTACTTTGCTATTTTTGTATATATTTATGCCCCTTTGTTCCTATCAAACAAACTAATTTAATAAGGTTCTAATAAGCAACAGCCTGGTGTTTGCTTCTTATTCAGTCCATACTGGCTTGTATCAATTATAACTGATTAATACCAATCCAAGCTACTCATTTCTAGTAAAAACATGGTTACTTAGGTGAGTGCAGACCCCTTTATAACAGGGTGACCCTCATAATGATGTCACAGCCGGGCATCACAACGCCACATGTAGCATGATGATGTCATGACAGGGTGTCACCATATGATGCAGGCTTGATGATTGGGTGCTGCCAGATTGCACCGACATAGGGTGTGCATCGGGAGGCATATACTGCTCCCAATGAGCTCCTTAGAAGAAGAAAAAATCAAAGCACTATAATTCTTTTCTTTTAAGAAGTGCAGCAGGAGCACCAGGCGCACATCATGTACAACCCTGCACATGGTTAACACAGAAAACATCAGGATCTAGTTATATTTTGTGAGAGGGGCCACCTTTAGTCGAAAAACATAGGTACTGTTTTACAGGTTCCCATCATTCATTGAGCCTCAGAAGAAATGATATGGGCTTTTGTTACTAAATTAAGAGGAGTAGTAGGAGGGGGAGTCCAAAAGGACGAGTGGATTCTAATAATGATCCAGATTGAGAAGATTTTTTTTTTATTAATTAGAATTTTAGTGATGCCCAAAGAGTAGGTAGAAAGAATGATGTAGAATGATCTAGAGATTAAGGGGGAAATTCACCATTGAGCGAAGTGAGCTGCACGCAGACATCAGCGAGCACTTTAAAGGGATTCCAGTCTCGGCGAGGCAACTCTTTTGGTCTCGCTGAGACTGGAATCCCTTTAAAGCAGTGGTTCTCAACTTGTGGGTCGCGACCCCTGCGGGGGTCACGAGGCCATCCCACTGGGGTCGAGAACTGCTCCGGCACCCGGAAGAGCCCGCAGGAACCCTTCTTATAAGGGTTCCTGCGGGGGTTACATCAGCACCATGTGATGCTCGACATGATGACGTTTCGGCCAAACGTCACCACGTGACGCGCGTACGCGCACCAGGGGTCGCGGTCTCATAAAGGTTGAGAACTGCTGCTTTAAAGCGCTCGCTGATGTCCGAGTGCAGGACATCAGCGAGCGCATAACACCATGTGCGAAGTGAGCCGAAGGATTCGGAGCTCACTTCACTCAATGGTGAATTCCCCCCTTAAAGAGCATTCTATTCCCTGATCTAAAAATGTAACTTTGGTGACATTAGAAGATCTAATTTGTTGAATTACATTACCCTGCATGAACCTGCAAGGGAATTAACAAAAACTGCCAATGTTTTCAGTAACTTCCCAGTGACTAATAGAAAAATGTTTCACACAATGCAAAACAAAGTGGAAAAAGTCCTCCTTTCAGTAAAAAAAATATTGACTGTTTCTTCAATCAACAGAGATTTTAAACCTGGAGAATGTAAAACTCACTTCAGAGGAACTGTACTACGTCCCTTCCCAAATTCCCAGTCCAGAAAAAAATAATGTCTGGAATCTAAGCTTGAAACACAACTACTGGTCATGGTAATGTCACACAAGGAATCATCAGTCCCCTTATACTGCCATAGCTTGCATTAGTGAGGAGAGAACATTTTTTCTTCTTCTACATGATTGTCATATTTGCCCGCTTAGCGAATTATAGATTTTTTTTTCTTTTCCTAGTTGTTCTTGGGGACAGGCTTGTTCTGCTGTTTTCCCTATCTTTTTGATATATTGTTTTTAGGGACAGGCAGTTAAGATAGGCAACTGAGTTGACTATTGGGTGCTCTTTGGTGTGTTCAACTTATTATTACACTTAGATATACCCCGGGCTGATTTTTAAGCAAGGTTGCCAACCTGGCATGACTTAGTTTTTAGTCATGTGACCGCATCACTTGATCTGCAATTTACCAGTCACAATTCTCTGGTACTGTTAAATCTCAAAATAATTCAAGGTTTTTCTTGTTGGGGTAGGGAAGGGTAGAGGGGTCTGTAAATCTTTTAGAAATCCAGGATACGACAGGCAGTTACTAAGAAATCTTAGCATACTTTTTTTTTGCCAAAAAATGTATTTAAGATTTTTAAGATGTTTTTTTTTCAAAATCATCAGCCCAAAATTGTCAGTCACTGGCAGAAAAAATGGGCATTTTGCTGCTCTTGCTGGGAATGACATTATCCAAGTTATTTAGTTTACCTGATCCAAATAATGTAAAATCCTGAGGTTAGTGTTTGTATTGCAAAGGAGAGAATTAACGATATGTTTATGTATACTTTCTCCTAAAATCATATCATTTGTAATAATATGATGATTGCTCTGTGCTATGCTTCTTAGAAAGGATTCCAAAAGCCTAGTTCCATTATTTCCCCGTATGTTTTTGATCTAACGTACTCAGGTCTGCACTTTACAATCAGAACAGATTCTGTAAAAAAAAGTTGGAGTTTGATTTTACAATTGTTGTCTTTAATCTTATCCACCGATCTATAACAAACATATCTGGCATGTACAAGTATAATACACTGATTATCTATGTACAGTAGAGTACATTAGTTGATATATGCACAAGTTTCATTTTTCAATTTCTATGTTTCAATGATTTTAAAACAAAGAAGAGTAGGATTATTTTTATAATCAAAATGTTATTATCCTTCCAAAATTCAGTGGTAGAAAATAAGATGGCAGATGAGTACTGTCAGTTCCACCTAGTATGCTGGGTAATAAAAAGAAAATGTTCCATTTTGTTAGGTCTGAATTGAAATAATTATCCCATACACACTACACTTTCCAGTGTATATGAGCAAATGTATCGGTTTGGCACAATGACACTTATATTTAATGTACTTTGGTTTCTATGCTAGGTTTCTATGAAACTAGGCACACAGAATAACATTCAGAGCTAAATGAACTTTACCAGTCGTACGTACCAGACTTTAACAACCTATGGCACCCTCTGTCTGTGCCTGACAATGATGTAAGTCTAGACTAATTAAATTATTTTTTAGAATGCCAAAATCTCCACATACTGGAGATCTTAAAGCTCAGGAACCCTAAGTGATGCTTGATTATTTGATGACTACTGAAAATATCTTCCCTAATCATTTTATGCAGATATAACAATGGAACTGTTCTGACATTATAATGAAGTAAAATAAAATAAACAAAAATACATGTAAAATACATTTCAGAAATACCTTTGGGTGAGGAACCCATTTGAGTCACCAAGCCCTTATATGGATCATCATTGGCTATGATCATTTTGTTTATTTAAACTAACCGTTTTAATTTTATTTTTTTATTTAAAAAAATATTAGTGGCATGTGATGTTGTAATACTTGGTAGATCAATGCAAATCTGTACATATCTCTACTTAATTGTGATAATCAATATACTAGTAAATTATATTGATTAAATTGATTCAATTACATTGTTTCATCACTGAATTGTATCCTTCCACACACCAGCTTCTATGTTATTTGTTATATTAGATCTGCTGCATTCACCCATAAGGCACTGGTTGAAGTGAACTATGGAAAGATGATGCCCTGGGGTGGGAAAGATGTGTCTAATTCTCCTCTAAATAGAATGAAGTAAAAAAAAACTCTTGAAAGTGACAAATAAGCACAGTTATATGTTAATACCAATAAACTACCAGCATGTACTGGGCTGGTATTTTTAACTGTTGGTAGATTTGCAACTCTGCACTGAAAAAGCAAAAACACTGCTTATTAAATATACATTTTTTTTTGTTATTCCCTTGTACATCTCATGTATTGTATAACACTTAAGTAACAAATTGGAATATCTTCACTAAAACATCTGTTTCCCTGCCAGAAAAGTGCAAAAAAGTCAAGGTTCAAGTGTTTCACACAAGTGCGCAAAATCTTTTTATCTCTCACCATCCATATTCATCACTTTCTTTTTATCTTCCCTTTAATTCTGGGTGAAGAGATGGTTTTCCACATATCCGGCTGCAGTGTCCATGGAAAACTATTTCTTGGGGTGTCCATATTTAGCAAGCACTAACAATGGCAAGATACTATTGACACACTACTACTACCAATTTGGTAGTTTCCGTTGTGTTTCATTTTTATTTAATTAGCTAATGAAATTAAAATGCAACACAACTAGAAGGACAAAAATAGATAACAACTGCAGATAAAATGGCGATATTGATATCCTACTATTATCACAGTTTGATAAATGTGCCCCACATTATATTTGATGTGCTACAACTGTGTCACTCTATTGTTGGGGGCGGGAATAAGATTTTGAAAGAATATGCATACATTAACTTTTTCTTTTCATTCTTTTCATGTATCTCATGTTATAGAATGGTTATTTTGTGACTGACATTTTATCTTGCTCTTAGAAGACCGATAGAAGGGGTTAAATAGAATGTCCCCTGAAAACCTTGGTGGAATGTTCCTCTTAAACTATGTTTTCCCATAGTAAAAATGATCAAAATGAATTTTGTCTCTCAAATCTTGGAACATTCAAGAGACACTGTAGCAGAACCAACCGATCTGGTCTACAGAGGACTATGCTACAGGGGAAATGTAATATTTTCATTAAGCCCAAAGGATGTTTAGAAAGGAAAATAATCTTAAATTAAAGCAACATGCTCTGAAATGGTAGAATGGTCAAAGACAAAAAAAAAATACACAATAATTTTCACAAGACAGAAAATAACTAAACACTGGCCTTAGGCTCCTCAGATAGAAAGAGACATCTGGCAAACAGAGGCAACTACATAAATGGTGATTTATGTTAATAGTATTCAGCTACTAAGGTGCTAGAGAGCTCTCCAGTGGAATGGAATACAATGTCTGTATACGTGAAATATGTTTATATATTAATTATTCATTGCTTATTTACATATATATATATATATATATATATATATATATATATATATATATATATATATATATATATATATTATATCCAACCTTTGATGCCTTAAAGGAATCTTTCTTAAGGTCCTTAGGAAATCCTTGAGGAAGATCTCATTAAAAGATTATAATGTTGGATATGTAATAATAGCCATTTTTTTTTGTTATTGAGATTTTATATATATATATATATATATATATATATATATATATATATATATATATATATACATACACACTGTATACACAATGTCACCAGTTCATAATTAGCATTTATCAAAAGAGATAACGTTATCAAAACATAATTTCTCTATTTGTTTCCAAAAGCAATGTGTTATACTGAATAATACAAAACAATAAATTGAAAAAATTGGATTTCATTACAAAAATGAAATCTTTCAAAACAAGTTTCATTATGTACACTATCCTTTGACTGGAATTTTAGATCATTTAGTAAGAGCAATGATTTATGGAAAGAATCATAATGATGTATATCTGTATGGGTTATCCTCATGGAGAGGCATTAAACAAATTAAGAAAAGGGATGGTGTAATAAGAAAGTTTAATTGATGAACAGTAAGGCAAAACACTTTATACTGTAAATATTAGAATATACAGAATGCTTTACTTTGCAGGAAATAAGGCATGGACATCAAGATGAAAGAGTAGCCATTTACCTTCATTATCTGAAATACATAAAACTGGAATTGTTGAGAAAATTAGCCAATAAAGCTAGCACTGTAATCTAGATCCCACCTGTTTGATTTTCCATTGCTTTCTCTTTGATCTTTATACTTTTGGTTGTTTTCTTTAACTGACATAGTCTTGTCTCTTTGACTTCATCCCCTTGTCTGCTACCTGCATTGACCAAATGAAAATAGAAATCTTCCAGAGTTTTCTCCACATGCTGAAAGCTTCTATGACCTTGCAGGTGTGCTAAAATACTTGCCTTCCCGGCCTTCACTTCTATCCTAATAGATTTTGCAGTTTGTTAGGCTCTGACTCTGAAGTATCAGACTCTGCCAAGGAGCCCCTGGGGTGGCATGGATGGTAGAATGTTCAAGGTCAAATATGACAAAGGCTTTAGTGTTGGCAATAAACGTTATTATTTATGTGCCGAACAATAATTATTTCTAGTAAAATAGTGGCAATGTTTTTGTTTTTAAAGATTCCATTATAACATTTTAATAATTAATCTAGTCTGCTTATTACGTAACCAGTCCACCATGTATTTGAATTGAATCTGACTAGTTGCTTGCTTTTCTATTACAAGCCCAAGCAGAATCTCATATTTATTTTAACTTTATCCCTGACTGCCTTTATTTCTTACTTGCCTAATCTAGCGAATGATCGAAATTCATATAACATATCAAATCAATTTTCTTTCTATTTTTTCCTGCAAAGCAATAATCCAGAAAGATTTGGAGGGGCGGCAATCAACACTGCAGGTGGTGATGTTTCTGTACAGGGCAATATCTATTTTAATCTAATGGTCATGCTGATTGCCTCTCCTGAAAATATTCATCAAAACAGAAGTGCTCCTGAGGCTTAGATAGCAAAAGTAAGCAAAATAAAAGATATATGAGGTAATTTATTTGAAATCTCAAAAATTAAAGTGCTTTTACTTCTAAAACCACTTTATGCGCAACAATGCAGAGATTAGCTAAAATATTTACAACATGATGTGTTCGGTCGGTTTATGAAAGTGTTTCATAATTTGCTTTCTCTAATGATGTACCAAAGGAAGGTATTCATTCATCTATGCCAATAATAATAGTTTTCAATTTGTGGTGGTTACTGCTTTAATTAATGGGTTTTAGGGTCTTAATCATCAAAGCAAGAATTCAACTGTCAAAGTGAAATGACTTGGCTTCAGGTCGCTATTCTCTGATTGGGAATTCTGTCCTCCTTATTTACTAAGTAGAGGGTTCCCTTACTGAAGAAGTGATCGTATCAGTAGCCATCTCTTGTGGCAGATTAGATGAGTTTATTGTCACTGAATAGTACAAGTATACATACCAGCAAAATTAAAGTGCATCCATATATAAATATACACTAAAATAAAACACAATCAGTATAATCAATATTTCGAATAAATACAAAAAAAAAAAAAACAA
>WMED01029014.1:0-10342 GCA_019650415.1 Pipa parva | reverse complement strand
TTCTCCTTACCCAGCTCCTCTGTTGCCGGCTGTCAGTGCTGTAGCTCTGAGTTGAGCGCTACAGTACAGACAGCCGGCTATAGCGCTATAGCGATTCCTCTCCCCAGCACTGATTAAGATTCCCGTCGCTCACAGGAAGCTTAATCAGTGCTGGGGAGACCCTCCTCCGTTGCCAGCTGTCAGCTCAGCTTTACAGCACAGCAGACAGACAGCAACGGAGGAGGTAATTTTGCCAAGCCCCCCTTTAGGGAACCTCGCCCCCCGGGGGGTGCACCCCGCTATTTGAGAACCGCTGGTATAAATGTAGGTGTTGTAGGCATGCATACCTTATGTTTTGAGGTATATTTTCGATTACCAGTATTAGCTAGAAAATGTTGATTTAGGTCATTCATTACCCAGAGCAGGTCTTTCAGCTGTGTAATGCCCCAACTTCATTTTTATGTATGGACCCTTATTTCTAAGTTTGTTTTTATTCCGCTGATCTGCAGAAGTTTGAACAAGGATTTATCACAGACCCTGTCGTTATGAGTCCCAACCACACTGTAGGTGATGTGTTTGAAGCTAAAAATCGTCATGGCTTCTCTGGCATTCCAGTGACTGAAACAGGGAAAATGGGGAGCAAGCTTGTGGGGATTGTCACCTCACGGGATATAGACTTCTTGACAGAAAAGGACTACTCCACCTATCTGAGTGAGGTATTGTGTTACGAAAGCTGTTAATTCCTCTAGCTAGGACTAGCCTTTAGTCTTTCCACATCTTTGCTGGTTTACATTCTTAAACCAAGAAATTGTTTTACCCTTACAAACCATAGGGACATAATTTTTTATTTTTTTCTTTGAATGAAGAATAGAGAATTCCCCCTCGGGGGAGGGGGAAATAACCTCCAAAATCAGTTCTTAGGAAACAAATTTAGATTTTTATTTTTTTTTAATCCTACTTTTGGTAAATATTCCCAAATATGTATGTTTTTGAAATGATTACATTCATTATTATTATTAGTACCTAAAAATTCCCTTTTTAATATTTGTTTTTAATGGGACAGCATACAGACTAATATTTTCTTTTGAATAACAACAAGCTTGGATTGGCTTGCTGACTGAAACATTGCTGACTGTGCATAATTTTTTTAACTTATATTTTCCTTCATATCTGGTTGCCAGATTTTAACAATTTTCAGTAGTTCTGCAAATGGTCTATTGAAGATGACGTTCATTTTCCTTGTGATCATGGGCTGATTGGAATATGAGAATTTCTGACTTGTCTGGGGCAAAAGAAAACAACGTATCTGCCAGTTATAAATAATTAAATTAATTAAAGGCTACGTAATGCCAATGTTCAGTGTTCCTACCAGGGGAGAATAAGATTGTCAGCTTTTTTTTTTTTTCTCCCCCACTGTGAATTATCAGTCACAGATATGCTTGCATATTTGTAGAACTGGGCAACTGTGAAGTTTGTGCTTGTTGATAGTTTTCTCATATTCCTTTCAGCTGCAGGTATTGATATGTTGCTCCTTCATGTATTTTAAAGGAGATTCATTTTTAGTTGTAGGTATAGCTTAATGTAAAATATATATTATTTTGTTTTTTAATTTTTTTTTTTAATTTTTTTTTTTTACAATTTGCCTGTTTTGTTCTGTATCTCTTTGATTTGAGAGTTGCAGAAAATGTATTTAATCCGGTGCTTGAATTGTAACCTAATAACTTTTTCAATACGCTTTTTTTTTCTGTTCAGGTGATGTCATATCACTTAGATTAGATTGGTTTATTATCACAGGATAGTGCATAATATACATAGCAGTGAAATTGCTTTTGCGTCAGTAAAGAAGATATCAATAAATTAATAGTGAATAAATAGCAGTTGCAGATTCCAGTCTGTTCTTAAAGTGAACCAGTCAGGTGTGATAATCTAGGTTCGCTTATGAATGTTTTGCATTAGATTCTGATTACAGACTTTATTCCACTGTACTTATTGATAAGTGTTCTTGACAGGTCCACTTTTTAAAAAAATATGTAGTTGTTAGGTTAATGCAAGCAACTAGTAGATCGTTTGAATGCCAACCTGGACAGATCCTGAACAAAAAGGGAAAAATAAAAGAAATGAAGGACTATTATAGATTTATTTCTTGATATAACAATCAAACCTAATAAGTCTTGTTTTATTAAGCTGATATAGAGAAATTGTCATTGATAGGCAGTTATTTGGATCCTTAGTCAAGTAATCTATTTATCTGTACACCTACATGTGAGTTTTTGTTTGTTCATTTGTTTTTTCCTTTATTTCTAATTAAGTTATACAAAAGTGCACCGATATCTGAGAAACACAAAGGACTCTATCGCTAACTTGTTTTATGCAAACATTTGTATTCTTCTAGAAACATTAAAAACATACCTGGCATTTCTACAGTTACTTAAAATTATTTTAATTAATCACTTGCAGTGTGAAAAAAAAATGCAATTTGACTACATTACAATTTGTAATGTGCAGCCATAAAGTTTGTGTACAAGTTAATGAGGGTGCAAGTAACAAACTAAAATGCACTAAAGCAGTGTTAAGCATCATCTTAATCAGACTCTCAGTTTCTTCTTCACATTGAATATTACTATAGCCATACCATATTACATGTACAGCAGAGGTGATTAGGCCTGTGTTCTGTACTAAATGGTACCTCTTACTGATGTTTTTTAATTGTATACCTTTAGGTTATGACCAAACGAGATGAACTAGTAATTGCTCCTGCAGGTGTCACACTAAAAGAAGCTAATGAGATACTTCAACGTAGTAAGAAAGGTATGAGCAACAGAATTACATATGGTTATTTGTTTAGTTAACCTGTACCTGGGTTTCAACAATACACTGGAATACCTATGTGCATATTCATACTTCATTTTTTAGACCAACATCTCTCACTCTCTCTATGAACTTTTGTAAACATTCATTGTTGCAAATGTAAAGTACTTTAGGGAAATATGATGTGGTTTTGAAGGGTACAAAAACAATATATTTGAAATATTCAGCAGTCCATATAAAAAATATAACTTTTTATTTTAAATTTCCATTCTACTCGCTTCTAAAAAGTCCTTCCCTGGCAACTCTGCAGCCTCTTAGAGGACAGTTTTGTGACTGTTATTAACACCTAATACATTTTTGTACCCTACTAAATTGATTGTTAAAAAGCTGGCCAGGAATGATTCTGTTAGAAGGATGTGTGAGGATCTTCCCTGTGTTTTCAAACTGGCACCCAGGGACAGGAAATAATTTAGAGCCACTTTAGCTAATATTAACAGTGTTTTATAATTTGAACATTTTCATTGTACAACTTGGCAAAGAGACAGTAAATTAAGCAGTTTGCTGTCGGGTGTTTTTACATAAAGATTGTCTAACTATGAACACATCTCTTTCTATAGGTAAACTTCCTATTGTAAATGACAGTGATGAACTGGTTGCTATTATTGCAAGGACTGACCTAAAGAAAAACAGAGATTACCCACTTGCCTCCAAGGATTGTAGGAAGCAGCTGTTATGTGGAGCAGCCATTGGAACCAGAGAAGATGACAAGTACAGACTAGATTTGCTTGTGCAAGCTGGTGTTGATGTAGTTGTTCTTGTACGTGCCAATACTTTAATTTATAAAGGATATATTGAAAATGTTTAAGTCTGTAATTCAAACGCTAATATGATGAATGTGCCATCTATGTTCTTAAAGGGACACTAAAGCCTGTTTAAAAAAAAAAAAATCTTTCCAATTTTGCAGAATAGTCATAGCAATAGAATTAAAAACAAGCACGTGGAGCAGAATTTGTCATCAAATCTGTGTCATAAAACAAGACTGTACTACTATTTTAGTAAGAAAGATACAGGAAAAACATCTTTTTCAAAACCACAAAAAAACAGTTGGCTTTAAAGTAAATCTGTTTTTAATGGACTCTTTCCTAATAAACAGCAAGCATTGTTTTTATATGCAACACAAACTCTTCACTGTAGTTGGTACTAATAATAAAAATTATATTTGTAATATTCTGCATGTTTTCTGGCTAAGCCCCAAAATAAGGAAATTATGGAAATATATATTTAATCTAATACACAAAATAACTGGGAGATTACTCCCAACTAGACCTGAAACTGCACTATTGCACATCTTTCCTCAAAAAATTACGAAAACAACCAGAGAAATAGCTACCCATTTATTCCTGAGCACCAAATCCCTACTCGCAAAAAACTGGAGGTCGCCCAGGATACCCACCAGAAAAGAAATTCAGGTTAATTTCAGAATGAATATTGAATATGAAAGAATTACTGCATGTAACCTCAATCAATTTGATAGATTTCTGAGAACATGGAGTCTATGGCTAGAATATGAAGAACAACCCCACACCCCACAAAATACAAATCAAACAGAGAGCTAAAGAGTTGGGGGGAGAGGGGGGAAGGGAGGGGGGTTGAAAAAGAGGGAGAAAAGGAAGGAGAGATAAGGAAATGGGGGGAAAGGGAGGGGAGGAAAAAAAAAGAGAATAGGGAAAAGGAGGTAAAGAGAAAATTACTCAGACACTGAGACAACAAGGTTATGTTAAAATGTTAAATGTTGTTAATAAATGTTATACTGATTAAACGCTAAGAAACCAATATGTTACAGAACAAAGAAAATCTGAAATGCTGAAATGTGTTAATGTTGACAATGTCTGTACACTTTAAAGCCAAATAAGAAGTAAATAATATAAAAAAAATTGTATTTGTATATTAAATATACAAATACAATTTGGTGATGGGTTATGCAAGAGAATGCATTTAAATTTTATTGAGTTTTATTCTAATAGACAGTAAGCATAAGGAAATTGTCTGTAGACTTAAAGTAGACCCCCTTTTTTTTTTTTTTTTTTTTTTTTTTTTTTTTTTTTTTTTTTAAGGAAGCAAGGAGCTGTCTTAGCTGAATGCTAAAAGCATTTAACCATGACTGTTGTAAAATAAGCAAATTCCCTGCTTCTTTTCTGCTCAGATGCCCGACTTGATTCTCAAGTATGGTGGGCAGAGCTAAAAGGAGGACTGACATTAAAGTTCCTCCAATCAGATCCCTTAAATCACAATCTAGCAGAGATCTGATTGGAGGAGCTGTAATGGCAATCATTTAGCTTTACCCAACCTAGAGATTCAAGTTGGGCTTGAGATTCAAGTTGGTCATTAAAGCAGAAAAGAAGCAGGGAGTTTGCTTCATTTACTACAGTCTTGGTTAAATGCTTTTAGCATTCAGCCAAAACAACTCCCTGCTTCCTTAAAAAAAAAAAAAAAAAAATTCTGTTAAGTGGACCTGACAGGTTCATTTTAAAACTCTTCTCTACATGTCTGGAAAAACTAAGATAATTGCATGTTTTTGATCATATATATTAAATAGAATTTATTGCTTTAATCAGTGCAGCCTGGTACGTTTATCAGCACAGTGCTTAGGTAAGGGTTGTGCAAAGGCAGAAAATAGTAATTTTATTTAAAAAGTAATAAACTGTGATCACATACAGTACACACACCAGTGTACTATTTTATATATGTGTGTGTATATATAATATGTGTTCTGTATATACATAAAACACATGGGCTCCAGTGCATAATTATTATTTTAAATAAAGATATTTTCTTACCTGTTTTTTCTTATTTGGCAGGATTCTTCTCAGGGGAACTCTGTTTATCAGATAAACATAATCCATTACATCAAACAGAAGTATCCTGACCTACAGGTGGTTGGTGGAAATGGTGAGATAATGTTCTTTAGTAAATTATCCAGTTTTTTGTTTTTGAGCGCACTTTTTTCTGGTATAATTACTTATATATTGCATTTTATACGGTACTGGTTAGTTTCATACATTACTGGTTAGTACTTTGTTCTATCTTTCCTAGTTGAATGAGTGTTGACATTAAAAAGGTATGCCATGTTCTTTTCTGAATTGTAAAATAATTCTATTAGATGCAAAACGTAATACATTTTTTTTTCACCAACCTTATTCACCTTTGCTTCTATTGGTGTATATACTGTGTGTGTGTGTGTATGTGTGTGTATATATATGTATATGTGTATATATATGTATGTGTGTATATGTGTGTATGTATATATATGTATGTGTGTATATATATATATATATATATATATATATATATATATATATGTGTATGTATGTGTGTATATATTTATTTATTTATTTTTTTATGTAGTATGGTATTTGGGTTTCTTATTTTTCTTGGCTTCAACATTCAGTATCCAATGTTATTGGTGTGTTACACGAACCCAAAGGTTTCAGTCAAATTTATTTTCAGATGCTTTAAAAAAGTTTATTAAAAATGCTTTGTGTACTTGAATCTGTATGTGTATATATTATATAATAGGAATACTGCAATACTTGGTGATACATTTTTATTGGACTAAAAGTAATTTTAAATGGACAAGCTTTCGAGAGAAAATCTCTCTTCCTCAGGTCAAATCAATACTGAGTTCAGTTAGGAAGATTTTTGTTCATGAGTCTGGCTAGAGTGGACAAGGGGTGGGATTGGTGATGGAATTTATTATATAGAGAAACTGAGTTTAAAAGCAAACATAAATAAGTGTATAATTATCCATAATATAAAGGTTTGATAGTGAGATCGAGTAACAGGAAAAAGAAACATAATATAAACAAATGATTACAGCATAAAGCAAGCAGGTGTCATAAATACTGTTGGGAATGGATTAAATCTGACAGAGGAGGGGGGGTTGGAATTTTAGTGTTACAGAGATGACCACAGCTTCAGAGCACACATAGAAAAATACATACTCCTTTTTTTTTTTTTTTTTTTGGCCATACTGTTCCATTAAGAGTGCCCCAGCACTTCCTTTGTACATTCCAAACATATCTGCCACATGACCTCCATTTATATATTATTGATTACCTTTTGAAGAGAGAGAATGGCATTTTTTTTACTGTTATGTTTCCCTTTCCAATAGTTGTTACAGCAGCACAAGCTAAAAATCTGATTGATGCTGGTGTGGATGCTCTTCGTGTCGGAATGGGATGTGGATCAATATGCATAACACAAGAAGGTGACTTTTTTATTGTATAATGCACACTGCATCATGCCTTTAGAATTGTTATGCTGGCTTTATAGAATAGGAAAGCTACAATAAAGGCCATGCCTCGAGAGATGTATTTCCTACCAGTTTTTGTTTTGTACGTGTAACCAGGGCCGGGATGAGGGGGTGCAATAAAATCATTGATGCTTGGGTTGTGGCTCCCTGACCTTCTCTTCCCCTCCTCCCTTGACCCGGGTAGTGAAAAAATGAATAAAGTGGATGTGTACTCCCTTTCCTAAAAAAACACTTGGGTAGATCTGTTCTTCCACCTCAGGCCTTCAGAAATGACAGGCAATGAAAGCATTGTCCATCCATTCCAGGATATTCTTGCAAACAACAGATCCTCTTTTTATTAGTGTATAATCAAACAGTGATTCTCATATTTCAGAGCATGGCACATTCAATAACACTCCTCTTTACTCGGCTCCAGGGGATCCTTACCCGGGATATGCTCAGCTGTACAGGGTCTCCTACATCCCACTCTCACAGCTCCCCCTACGTCCCATATGAGCAGCCAATATCTGGGGTTTCTCAAACATGAGCCTTCTATAGTCACATCACACTGGGCCAGCTCACTATCCAACTCCCTGCAGCGATTATCTCACTCCAACCACCACCCCACTTACTGTGTTTGGAGACCCTAAGTCACTTTCCTGGGGTGTTGCTTCTTCCCCCATCTAGAATATTCCTCCTGCTATACACCACCACATTTATATTTTTCAGCTGATTGTTATTGTTTCTGTCCCAGCCTTAGACTCACATTTTTTGTCTTTTGCACTCAGTAATGGCCTGTGGCAGGCCACAAGGTACAGCAGTTTACAAAGTAGCAGAATATGCACGGCGATTTGGTGTTCCGGTGATAGCTGATGGAGGTATCCAAACTGTGGGACATGTTGTGAAGGCTTTGGCTCTAGGAGCATCTACAGGTATTTATAAACAGATACAAGTTGTTAATACAAATGCAATATCCCCATATACATATTTTACTCAATGTTCAATTACATCTAAATACACTACGTATAATTTGATACTATGTTGGACAAATGGGTGGGTGGGTCACCCAACAAAATTTTTTCACACTAATTTGCATTGTAAGTTGTCCAGTTTAAGTTTCCAATAGGCCATTAATTTCATTGCTCAATTCTCAAAAGTTCTCAGTTTGTCAAACTGATCGCGCATCAGTACACCCTATACACCCATTGGTGACTCTGTCTTCATGATCTTTTGACATGCTTGGTATGTTAGATTATTTTTTTTGTCAGTTTTTCTTCTTCTTTTACACCATTCATATACAAGATCTGAATTTGTGTATACATTTTAATTGAGTATTGCATTTGTTACTAATCCGATGCCATTCTTTTAGTTATGATGGGCTCCTTACTGGCTGCTACCACAGAGGCTCCAGGTGAATATTTCTTCTCTGATGGTGTGAGACTCAAGAAGTACAGAGGTATGGGGTCACTGGATGCCATGGAGAAGAACACCAGCAGCCAGAAAAGATACTTCAGGTCTTTCTATCCACCGTCATATTACTCACCCTGTGAACATATTTTCATTGTTAAGCCTTAAGTGAAATTTGTGTTTTTTGTTTTTTAGTGAAGGTGATAAAGTGAAAGTGGCACAGGGAGTTTCAGGTTCTATTCAAGATAAAGGATCAATACATAAATTTGTACCTTACCTAATAGCGGGAATTCAACATGGCTGCCAAGATATTGGGGCTAAAAGCCTTTCCATACTGCGGTAAGTGTACAGCTGCATGAAAATTATAAGTGTGTTGCCTTTAAGCCAGGTTGTTAAGGGTAAAACTTTAAACATTATTCTCCTTTTCATGCTCTGGAGAACACAATTGGTGGTAAAGGTTAGAGGAGTGTAGTAGGCTCCACAAATCCTATTGCCTTTTTTTTACCACATAGCAGATTGCAGTAATTGTAGCAATCCTTAATAAGCACTTTATTTTCTCTGCAAGCAGGGCATCACTGAGTTCTCCATTGCTTTACTTTGATTATTATCACTGCAAGCAATGCAGCAATGAGTCCTCCATTTCTTTACTTACTTTGACACTTTCAAACTTACCCTCCAATGCTTCGCCTCTGTTCACAGATACTGTTATGTGCTTGCTGATGTGCTGTGCGCTGAAATCAGTGAACGCTTTAAAGGGATTCCAGTCTCCGCGAGGCTCAACTCAAGTCGCCACGCTGAGACTGGAATCCCTTTAAAGCATTTGCATCACATCAGTGAACACATAACAGTGTCTGCGAACAGAGGCGAAGCATCGGAGGGTAAATTTGGAGTATGCTGAATTACCCCCTTTGTCTTATCTGCACAACTAAAAATTCTTACATCCTTTTTTTTCCTGGAATTTAATTGGCTCTCTTAGAGAGTGGTATGTAGGAATTACTACTATACTAATCTAAATGGGAAGTTTTTATCTTTCTGATGTTTGTTGCTCCCATAAGAATATCTGTTTAAAACAGACTTCAATGATAATTCTGCTTTTAGGTGAATTAGGTTCTCAGCTATCTATTTTCTGAATTGCCTTTTATATTTTAATGTTGACACTTCTTTTCAAACATACAGTATTGGTTATTTCAAAGGGCTTGATGTACTAACTTTTCTGTATGAAATTTATTCCCAAAAAATTGATAAAGGAGTAGAATGTGACAATCTATTTAAGTCATACATTTCTATTAGAATCGTGCTTTACTTTTACTTTTCCATTTAAAATGTTATGTTCATTGAATTGTTGGCAATGTTATCTTTTATAAGAGTTTTACTTACTCTAATTGTTTTCATTCTTTGCAGCTCCATGATGTATTCAGGGGAACTCAAATTAGAAAAAAGAACCATGTCTGCCCAAGTAGAAGGAGGAGTCCATGGTCTTCATTCGTAAGTTCTTGCCTGTGTTATAAGCCTAGATCTTCATTCCATGCTTCTTTAGGGTTACTTTTGTGGGTAGGAAGAAACCCCTCCCCTAGCAATGTATCTGTTTTTGGTTTGCTCCCTTCAAAAGTCAGGCATTAATATTGTTAGCAATTATATACACTTAATTTAAACTTTTTGGAGAAGGAGTGTTCATTAAAGGTCCATTTTCAGTGACTTTTTGACGACCAGTTTATGAAGTAATGACACATTTTTCGTGACTAAAAAGGATTGATATCAAAAAAAGTCACCATGCAAAATCTACTGCATTTACACTTATTTTTTTTTTTTTTTTGTTTTAATATTTTTATTCAAATTTTCAAAACATATTATAGAAAA
>WMED01029010.1:0-10343 GCA_019650415.1 Pipa parva | reverse complement strand
CAGGAGGCGCCCCTAGCATTTGCCTACTCTGCCTAATGGCAGAGCCGGCACTGGGTAACAGCATAAGTGGATTCTCTTAAAAAAATAAAAAGAGATGGAAATAAATAAAAAAACATCTAATGCAAAACATGTATTTAACAGTGACAATAGGCAGGCAGCAATTAACTGTTAAGACTGGACTGTTTCTTTAAAAATAAGGTGCCAGTACTGACTCTGTATATCTTCCCTCTCCTCAACAAAAAACGAAAAAAACGTGTAATTGAGAAAGGGCCATGTGCTCAGATCATCATGTTTTTTCATTTTCAGTGCACAATAAATAGACAAGATCACCCCTTACATGATTCCTGACACAGGGGCTCGTTCTTGATCCACTGCTGTTTTGCTTTTGTCAGTATTCTGTATGTACCCTAATAGTAAATGTTTTCTAAAAAAAATAAAAATGAAAGCAGTCTTGTAAACACATAATTCTGCAGTATTTTTTTGAAAGAGAAAGAGGGATATTTGACTTCATGTTCAACGAGATCATTCTGCAGTTAATGTATATGTAGTTTTGAGTACAAAAGTCACTAAAATTCTAGTGATCTGAGTGGTAAAGAAGGATAACTCAAGTTTTTACTGACACAGTGATCCTATAAAATGCAGTCCTTGCTGGAAGAAAACATTGGGTGGATTACGATTAGCTGGACGATAACATAATATGATAGAATATATTGCATTTCACTCTAGTGCATTTATTTAACCATGGCCGGGTCAAGGTTTTTTGGCGCCCTAGATGGAGTAATGAAATTGCCCCCCTCCAGTCCTTGATGACACCTGCATAATCCCACTTTCAGACTCTCAGTCTGCTGCACCGCTTAGTAGGCTAGTAGAGCTTCTATGCAGTGGCAGACCGATGATCTGATTCTTATCCTCTGTGCACTGCTCTGTCTGGTAGCTCAGGGGATTAGAATCAGATCATCACCACCTCTGCATAGAAGTACTAGCAGAGTACAGGTGTCTTACTCCTCTGTGCTCCTAGTAGGATGTCATCCTCAAGCACTCCCCCTTGACCTTTTAACTTTTGAGTAATGGGCCCCAGTGAAGATGCACTGGGGCCCATCTCCCCACAGTGGATGCCGCTGTGCGGGAATGGGGCCCTGGCACTGATATTGGCACTAATCTTTCTTTACTATAGACAACATACCTTCTGTTTTGTAGGTCTCTATGGGAACATTAAAATGAACTTCTCAGGGCGAAATTTATTAAAATTGAAAATATTGATATCGCGATATCAAATTATTTTTACCGGTATTGCAATATCGATATTGCTGATATCAGAAGTTTATCGATATCGTGATATTGGCAATATGGAATTTATTTAATCTGTTTATTTCTTTGGAACATCCATAATATTGCTGGAAAATTCAATATTGCGATATCGATATTGACAAAATTGTGATATCAGTAATATCGATATCGTGATATTGGTAAAAATCAGTAGATATCGGCAATATCGATATCACAATTTTCAATTTTGGTAAATTTCGCCCTGAACCCCTGCGACTTACATTTCTAAAGATATGAGCTGCAACGTGTCACATTTCTTTTAATTAGTTGCCACCATACCTTTGTCTTTTGCTCCTCCCACCTCCTTTGCCTTGGGCGCAGTAAAGGTTGCAAATCTTTACAGACTATAATCCCAATCAGAATAATGCTCTGCATTGATATTTCATTTAGAGAAATGCTTTAATGGTAGAAGTGTATATACATATACATGTATGGAACTTGCATGACATTAGCATTTCATTAGGACTGGCATTTGATGGCCATAGATAAAGAATATTGTGCCAAATGATGATCCAGTTTTAAATGGGTGGCACCTGTTGCCTATTTCAAAGAATACTGTCTGAAAAAGGAACCAAATGTATAAAGATGAAAAAATCCGGCACTCCCAAGTGTAAAAGTTAACTTTTTTTTAGTTTTTAACTTTTACACTTGGGAGTGCCGGATTTTTTCATCTTTATACATCTACTTTTGAATCCGTTTGTGTCCTGGCACCCCTGCACGCTATTTGGGATTTGAGCTGTCACTTTGGATCTTTTTGTTTCTTCTGAAAAAGGAACCACACTGGCAAGACTGAACGACCATTTTAAATATTCAACAATTTGATAATTATAAATGTAAACAATGTTACCTTTGCAAATCTTCTTATGATTGTGATTTTCTTGCGGATGTCCTGGAATACGGCATTGGAACCGATGCTGCCAAAACTCACTAAACCAAGGGTTCCTGGAGTTGGTATCCAAACGCAGACTCAAATAATACTCATTAAATGACCTCACTTCAGCTGACTGCAGCTTCATAGTAATTCCCCCATTGGCTTCCGCTTCAAAGCCTTCTATGACTTCATCTCTGTCAGCCCAGCCATCGCTAAAAAAGAAGAATCAAGTAAACTTAAATTCTTTTTACAGCAGACAGTTTCCAATGAATACCAGTTATTTTTAATTTAATGAGTGGTTAAGAACCAAAACATTGCCCTGTAAAGAAGCAAATATACATTATGTAATGCTGAAAATAACGAGTCTATTTGGTAAACAATGGGGGACAGTGGTTTTGAAAAGAGTAATTAGTAGAACACTCCGCAAGGGGGACCCAAATCCTTTTCTTCTTTGCCTGGGCTGAAAGAAACAAATGGAATGTTATGTTAGCTCCTACTGAGAAACACAGATTTGCAGGTGTGCGTATTGAATCTATAACAAATGTATGTTTTGATTTTTTTATCCAGGAGCGCCTTAACGAGCCAGGGGATTACTGCAAAAAAAAACTGCTGATTTCAGTTTTCTCATTCCCTTGTAGATCATTTATTACTTAAAAAAAGAAGGTGTAATTAAGGAGAATATACAAAAAAGGGAAACAGCTACTGGTCCAAAATAATTTCATTTTATTATTAAAGAGAACTAAAGGTATAAAATAAAAAAAAGACTTATTAAAAGACTTATCTTATATAGAGATGAATCGTTACAGTCATAGCATGAACTGTGCTGTAATTACCCGGCACCCGATGCTTCTTCACAGCATGCAGGCTCACACAGAAGCCAGCGCAAAGCTCCTCCCACTTGGTTGAATCAGTGGTCCATCAAGTTCATTGCGGGGACCAATGAGAACGCTCCCCGCATTGAGCGTGAAGATGTGTGAGGCTGGTGAACCAAGTGGGAGGAGCTTCACTCTAGCTTCTCTGTCAGCCAGCACTGTGAAGAAGCATCGGGTGCCGGGTAATTACAGCACAGTTCATGCTGTGACTGTAGCGATTCATCTCTATGCAAGGTAAGTTTTTAAATAATTTTTTTTTTACTTTATACCTTTAGGTTCCCTTTAAACCATCAAATTCAGCTCTTTAATTCTTCTATATGAAACCCAAATGTCTTTAACTGAAAACTGAGAGACATTAATGTTTATTTATATTGTGGATTCTATTGTCTATCGATTAGCCTTTACTTAATTGCACAAAGACTATAGTTATTGATGTAAACAGAGGTCCCTGGATGCAAAATGTGTACCTAGAATTTTCCCCTTTTTTTGTCCTTTTATGTCTTTGACATCCATATTGTATCTCAAATCATCTCCCATTTCTTAAATCAACCCCATTAACCATATTCTTCAACCTCTGTACATGGGTTTGTGTGCTTCACCCTTAACAGCATAGTTTCTCTTATTCTCTGGTTTAAGATTTTACTAATTGCGCTTACTGTGAGCCAACTGTGGTCCCAGCGCAGACCACTATACTCTCTGTAGACATGCCCTTTACTTTGCCAAATTGCTTAATGGTTTATTGGGATATGGAATGTGATAACCGTCTTTCTCATTTTGTAATTAAAAAAATTACTATAAGTGACTAAATCGCAAAAATACTTAATTTGCAATAATAAATGTAAGCTCTATCAGAGTAATAACCTGCAATTTTTAATATCTCAAGGAGATATTTTTAAAAAATAGATTTTACTATAGAAGATTTTTGCAAGAATGTCATTTTATCCAATGTTTTCTGAATTCTGGAAACGTAAAGGGAATTTAGTTCCTTCAAATGAATATGCATAAAATGTATATCTATGTGTTCCATGATGAAATAAAAATAAATACAAAAAAATGTGTTTTCGACCAGAGACTGCTTTGTGTAAATTTGTAAATAATCTCCAGGTTGCCAAATACAAAGGTCACTTATCTATTATAAATCTCCTACAGTTATTTTCTGCATTTGATACTGTTGATCACTCGCTTCTTATCCAAGTTCTCCATGCTCTTGGTGTCCGTAAACAAGCTGCATCTTGGCTGGCTTCATACCTTTCTGATTGTTACTTTTTTGTCTCCCATACTAATGACACCTCTTCTCCAGTCTCACTTAGGGTGAGGGTGCATCAAGCAAAGCTCTGTCTTTGGCATCCTCCTGTTCTCCCTGTACACTCTTCAGGGAGTAATTCACCAAAGAGTGAACTTACCCTATGGTCGTTTGTTTCAGTACGCATATCCTGTACTGCACGCAGACATCAGTAAACGCTTTAAAGGGATTCCAGTCTCGGTGAAGCTCGCGAGGCACCTCGAATAGAGCCTTGCGAGCTTCGTCGAGACTGGAATCCCTTTAAAGCGTTCGCTGATGTCCGCTTGCAGGATTTCAGCGAGCGCATAACAGGATACGCTTACTGAAGCGAACGATCACAGGATAAGTTCGCTCTTTGGTGAATTACCCCCTCAATTTGGTAATGTTATCAACTCATTTGGTCTTCAGTATCACTTGTATGCAGATGATATCCAAATTTACCTACCCACTTCTGTGCTAACACCTGAAATCCAGACTCAGATCTCTAAATGTCCCCTGGCAATCTCCTCGTGGACAGTGACAGCTCAAACAAATCTCACTAAAACAGAATTGATTATTTTTCCACCTAAACCTGGCCCTACTGCTACTTTTTCCATTCTAGTTTGTGATGTGATTATTAAACCTGTAACTTTTTTACGTTGTCTTGGAGTGATTTTTTCCTTTTCTAAGCACATCTCTACCACTTCTAAAAACTGTTGAGTTTTCCTTTATTGCCAAGATCCACTCCTTCCTCTTGCAGGTCACTGCTAAAACCTTCATGAATGTTCTTATCTTATCCTGCTTGGATTACTGCAATGTTTTTTCTGGCCTTCCAGCTTTCCACCTCTCCCCACTCTTCTAAATTCTGCTGCCAGAGTTCTCTTTCTCTCTCCCCAGGAGGGACAGCCTCTCTCACCTTTCTATGCTCCATGGCTCCCTGTTAAAAAATGAATCATTTACAGTGTTCTCTTTTTGACAATTAAGGCACTTCACTCCATTGCTCCTCCCTACATTTCCTCACTCGTATGCCCGTACATTCCTCAATGTCAACTGCGCTCCTCCCAAAGCAACTAGCTTTACATGCCACATACCAGTAATGCCCTTTCTTGTCTTAAACCTTTTTCTATCTCTGCCCTCACATCTGGAATTCTATACCCATTTATCTTCACCAGGAACATTCCCTCTGCACTTTCAAAACTAAACTGAAATCCTTCCTTATGGAGCATCAGCAGTGATTTTATGCATAAATTATATATTACCGGTATATTTTATATACATAAATATTGTATATGAAAATCTTTAATAAAGCATAAAACTGTTCAGTAAAACACATGAGATGCAAAATCCAATCAGATGAGAGAAATTGGACCTTGCATGATGGTTAAAGAGGCTGAATCTACATGTGGATTTTTTTTTTCAAAAAGAGATTATAACAGGAAGGTGTAAGTGAATAATCACTATAAACCGTTTTGCATTCCTACTATGCACTTTCTGAGCTAACTTCAGTTTTTATATACATAGATTGTGAACCTTGATCACAATTGGGGTTTAGTGTCATTAAAGTTCATCTCTTTATGGCACAGGTGAACTTTACTTTACATTCAATCTTTGTGCTTTTAGCACAATATATTATATTAATATATTCCATATATCTTTTATTATGAAAGCCCTCTGTGTTTACTGTTAGGTTAATGCAGGGCCAGGCCGAGGTTTTTTTTGCGCCCAAGGCCGAGTAATGAAATCGCACCCCCCCAGTCCTTGATGATTGACACACCTGCATAATCCCATTCTCAGACACTCAGCCTGCTGCACTGCTTAGTAGGCTAGTAGTGCTTCTATGCAGTGGTGGCCTGATGATCTGATTTTTATACTCTGTGCACTGCTCTGTGTGGAGGCTCAGGGGATTAGAATCAGATCATCGTCACCTCTGCATAGAAGTACTAGCAGAGTGCAGGCATCTTATTCCTCAGCGCTCCTAGTAGGATGTCATCCTCAAGCGCTCCCCCTCAGCCCTTTATAATCCCCATACAATAGGTGTGCGCAGGCCATTTCATTAAGGTGTGCCCCCAAAGAAAAAAATCTTAAAGGTAAAGTTTTCCCTGGCCCCTTCCCTGCCATGCTAATCCAAATGGAAAGTTGGATTTTTTTCTTGTGTTATTGGCCCTTTAAAAATACCACTTTTTTTTTTTTACATCTCCTCCTACATGCCTCTTGTGCTCTTTAATTAGAAAGCAAAAAAAAAAAAGTGCCCCAAATCTTTATTTCTTTAGTGAAATTAATAACAATACCACATTTTTCTTTCCAGTTTTTCCTACCTCATTTCTGTAAAACAAATAATAGTTCAGCCAGATTTTGTTTGTTTTCATTTTAGAATAAAGAAATCAGTTTTTGGGTAGGTATATACAAAACAGCACTACACCATTAATCACAGTCTTATTGCAGCAGAAAGGCAAGCTTGTTTATGGTTCCCTAGCAGCTGTGCTCAGCATATGTAATAAGTAAATACTAAATGTTAGGAAGACATTTTTGTCAAATTGTTATACAGACTTTTTGTTTCTTTCATATCATTCATTATTAATAGTAAAATATTAGCTATTTTAAGGAAAGATATACTTCTTTAAAAAGGTAAATTAATTATTGCATAATTCATACAGTAGACTATAATGATATGTCTGTATTGTTTGTATTATATTTGTATTGTTTGCTTGTACAGCGCTATGTAAACTTGTGGCACTTTATAAATAAAAATATTCAATACAATAAGTGAAACTGTACATGCATTCACAGTATTAGATTGGTGCGATTTTTCACAGAAATATGTTATTGAATACATTATATAGAATATCCCCCTGCCTGATTTTTCTCATACCCTTTATGAAAAGATATTGGCGTAATTCACTAAAGTGCGAATGCGACTGTCGAATTCTCAAACAGTGGATTCCCATAGCAAATCCATGACAATTTCCACATTGTAAAGTTGCGACAAATTTTTAAGTTAAGATTGCTATATTTCCATAGTAAAGTTACGACTTTGACAATAATTCTCATTATAAAGACGCGACTGTGACAGTAACAGTCTATTGCAACTGTCTTTAGCTGGCGAATTCACACTTATATGCAACATTTCGGATTTCAGAATTTGGGCCACGGGCCGTAGATTGGGCATCACTGATATAGTTAAATAGGTGAAGCATAAGTAATGCAAGGCACTAGTAACTCTTTGAAAGCAGTAAAACATTTATTAAAAGGAACAGCAGAAGAGTAAAGGTATTCAGCATAGTAACTTGAAGTTCACACTTAACCCCTTCGCTATGGGGCCAGATGATAAATTATTGTCGTGGCACTGTGCCACAACCCGTACGGGGCCAGATAAATCATGGTTCTGTATCATGGCGCTGCGCCACGACACGTATGCGGGTGGTGGTTCCGTGTCATGGCGCTGCGCCATGACACACACGCGGGTGATGGTTCTGTGTCATTTCGCTGCACCATGACACGTATCGAAGGGGTTAAATACTGCACATAGTCACAGTGTATCAGTTAGACATATCCATATGTAAAGAACACAGCAGCATAAGCAATCCATCATCATATCTCATATTACCGGGAAAGTTACATATGATAGTACATAGTAACCACCAGGCAGCCCATAATCCTCAGAGATGCACATAGATCCTCAGAAGTAATGCAGAGTATGACAGGTCCCAACATCATGGCTGAAAGGGATGTCAATGGGATACCTTCTTCGAACGGAGCTCTCACTAATCCCTATGCCTGTCCTACAAAATACCCTGAATATGTATCCCAACATGTGGTTAGGTATACACTCGGCCCTCTAGGCCACTAAACCCCCATTACTGTCAATTGTTACCCAGGTAAATACATCTACTCTATCCACTATCACATATTAAATAGAGCTAGACATTAAGGGGGTAATTCAGCATAGTGCAAAGTTACCTCCGGATCCTTAGCATCACTTCGCAGAGACTGCAATGCGCTTGCTGATGTCCTACACGCGCACATCAGAGAATGCTTTAAAGGTATTCCAGGCTAGGCGAGACCACTCGAGTCGCCTCGCGAGACTGGAATCCCTTTTAAAGCGTTCGCTGATGTGCACATGCAGGACATCAGCGAGCGCATAACAGCCTCTGCGAAGTGATGTAAAGGATCCGGAGGTAACTTTGCACTATGCAGAATTACCCCCTAGATGTATTTCTATGTGTTGGCCTTCCACCAGGCATGGTGGAGGCATAGTACTGCTCCAGTAAAAGGTATAAGGAATACCTAAGCATGTTCTTATATAAACTGTAACTAATTGCTGATTGGATACCATGTTACTGAGCAGGTTGTAGCTAGGCCCAGAAACATCTAGAACATTCTACATACAGTACTAATGGATACATCACTAGGGGGAGCAAAGAAGGACTATAAACAGTAGTAGTGGTATAATGAA
The DNA here is from genome assembly GCA_019650415.1 of Pipa parva. NCBI lineage: Eukaryota > Metazoa > Chordata > Amphibia > Anura > Pipidae > Pipa > Pipa parva. The sequence goes on along the minus strand of WMED01029010.1, from coordinate 1,560 downwards.
ACATAAAACATGTGAATTTACCAATATACTACACAAGCATTTGGAGAAGAGGTTTTCAGAAACCCTAGCCCCTCCCCCTTAGTCATGGGATTTGTTCACTAACTGAACATGGCCCCCTCCTAAAACTAATTAAAATTTACTTTAACTTTCTTCAGGAATTTTGCTGAAACAGGCCAAAAGCACATGAGCAGATAGAAAGAATCAATGTGTGCATGTGCATTTGGCCTGTTTTGGTGAATTGGAAGGGGGGTGGTTACTTTGTGATGTCAAACACAGATGGAGGAGGTGAGCTGAAGTGGGGAGACTTTCATCTGATGATTCAGGGCATAGGATCATGAGATGAAAGCTGATTGTGCCTCAATACAGTTAGTGTACTGATGCTATGCACTATCGGCTCTATATAATTTAAAGGTATAGTTCTCTGTTAATGACAACATACTGGCAATATGCATAAATGAGCGTAAGAACAGGCAATGTCACCATTTTGTTGCATTTTGGATTACCGTTATTGGCACCCAAGAATAGTCACATAAATTATTAATTGTTTTTACATTAATTTAAAAGCAAAAAATTCCTAGCTTATGTTGGTACTTAGTCACCAATTTTCAATGAAATGTCACCAGAATACTAACAGGAACTCAGAAGTAAGCTCCCTAATTTACCACTCACACTTGGCAAAGTCAAATCCGCATATTCACGTCAGCAAAACTTAGCGAAACTGTAATTTGGACACCTTGAATACTTGAATTAATTAAAACAGGAAAAAGACATGAAATTTATTAAAATTGTAAAATCGATACTGTGATATTGGCCATTTTTTTGATATTGATAATGGCAGATTTTTGTTGATATTGGAACAGTGATATTGCCGATTTTCACTGATCGATCAATTTTTGGTGATATCTCGATATCTGCAATATAGAGATCAAAATATTGCAATATCGAAATTTGTTAATCTATCCATTTCTATGGGAACATCAACATTATCACTGAAAAATCGATATATCGATACTGCCAATATGGCAATATCGACATCGGCAAGTTGTGATATCGGCGGCAACGATATCAGTAAAAAAAAAATCAGCCGATATCGGCAATATCAGTATCCCGATATCAGTACAAAAAAAATCGGCAGATATCATGATATCGGTAGTATCGATTTTCGATTTTAATAAATTTCGGCCAAAGTGGCATAATGTCGCAAAGTGTAAGGCATTTCACCACATCAAATAAAAAAAGTCTTTGCTAAATACGTGAAGTAGAAAAAGTGGTGAATTGTCATGATATCTTACTTCTATGGGACAATTTGCACTTTATTGTCTAGTATGCGCCATTATCTAGGGCAGTGGTGGGCAATTATTTTCGCCATCAGGCCGCGTGAATGGCCCAGATAGCTTCAGAGGGCCGGGGAGGCGTCTAGCATGCTGACGCCTACAGCAGGTGGCTACAACACCAATTTTTACATCCTCAGTTTGCCCACTCCTGTGTTAGATATAAATCACTAAATCATACATTTAATGATCTATATCTAATCTAACAACTGTTAGATATATAAATCAC
>WMED01029009.1:0-10343 GCA_019650415.1 Pipa parva | reverse complement strand
TATACATAGTTATTAGGTCACTCCTTAATCTTCTTTTTTCTAGACTAAACAAGCTCAGTTGATAGTACACCAATTGGTAGGCATCATGAATCTCACTATCCTACTGTCTTATGGTAAATTCTTGTAGACCACAGTCAAATGTGGTTTTCCTTAAAAGACATAAAAACTTTTATGGTGTAGTAATACCAGACTTGACTTTAAAGGGTATGAAAAGTTTGAATAAAACATTTTTTTATATTTGACATGTATACATATAGAAAGCCAACTTAAACATTAAAATGTAAAAACAATTTTGGGATCAGTAGTACTTGCCTCTTGCTCCTGCTCCCCCAGCCATTCTGTGTACAGGCATTTCCTGTGCAATGCAGATAAGCGCCACCCCTGAGTGACATCACTAACTGTACAGAGAGTGAGAATCCCCCCTCTCCCTCTCCTTATCTAAAAAGCCTGTTTATAACCCTGAGCATGTGAAGATAAAACCTGTCTGACCACCTGTGTGGTTGGCTGTGGAAAGAGAAGCCAGGGAGAGGATGGGGCGTGGCTTTAACCCTACACTGCCCATACACACAATGTGTTTACAGAAACAGAGCAGTTGCAGGGGGATATTGAGCCAAGTCAGGAGTTTCTTGATCGATTTATTGGTTGACAACAGCTAAATGGGGCTTTCTTTATAGACAGGGTTTACATAACCTTTAAGTTTTAAAATAATATTACACTCACAAGCAGTTCTTGTAAGCAGCTTTCAATACCTGTTGTCTCTTCTCCATGGTAGTCAAGCCTTTAAGCCTTTAAAAACTACAACCTGGAACAGACTCTCATTAATATAATATATTCAATTTAATTAGTCATGCAAAATAAATAAATAAATAAAAATGATCACACCACATTTAATACCAACGTAAAAAGTCCAAAATTAATAATCCTGAAAAATTTTTATTGTTGAAAGTCCTCCAATGCTTTTTTGCCCTAAAGTCTTCATCAGGGAAGTTTATGAAATACTCAGTATAGGGAAGACTGTAAAGATATTCCTTTTGGATACTTGCTCCCCCTATAGAGAATAAAAAGAATGACAGTGAAAATAAGATATTACGTTATTTAGTTATACATGTCTAGGACTACACCAAGTGCAGTAACTGTTCCTTGTTCAGTGGTTTTCTTTCTTTTTAAGAATTCTAGTGCCCACTCAAGGTTGGTGTATGTGCCAGTGTGGATCTTTACTGAGCAGCTGTGGAAAATACACATTATTAAAATCTAGCTAATAAACTCACACTGACCTATAGATGGTGTCTTCAGGGGATGCTTGGAAATATAGTTAAAGTGTAAGTAAAGTTATTGACCAAACTATACATATATATTATATTTATAATGTAGAAACATACACTTAGACATTGAAAAATGTAAACGATTTTGTGTTTTTCAGTTCTCACCTCTTAATCCTGCAGCTTTTCTCCCCTCTGCCTTTCTGTGTACTTGCTTTTCCTGTATAGTGCCCAGAAGCCACCGACCCCTAATGAGGTCACACAATGACTCATTCTGCTAGTGCATGTTTAGTAATCTGATACTTTCCTTTCACTACAAAAGCCCTGCAGCATTGAATTCTGACTAGGAAAAAGTTGGTTTGTATGACAGAGAATGTGAGAGGGGTGGGGGCATGGCCTCATACTCTACAGGAAGGAGGAATATTTTACAGAGGGATAACAAGTGCTGCAGAGTGAAAAGGTGAGAGAGGATTTCATTAATTGTTTTTTTTTTCTTTACAATACATTAATGGGGCAAACTTTATAAATAGGGTTTACTTACACTTTAATAACAGTGATATACTACTATACAATATGACATAGAATTGTTCTATTATAACAGGGTAAAGTGTAATAAATCATTGATAGCCTCGAGAGAACTACAGTATTTTTCTTTCTACCACTCAGGAAGGTGTTGGAACCATTTTCATATAAGGAAAAGACGTCAAAAGTAAGTCTAATATTAAAAGTGAAATAATTTACATTTCTTTCTGCTTATTTATTTGCATTCGTTTAGATATTACAAAAGGACATACCTACATTTTTTTTGATGTCTAATAAAATGTTTAATAGTAAAAATTTCCAGCACATTGTTGATTTCCATTACAAACTTAACGTAAGTTGTTATAAATGACATAAATAATAATTAAATAAATAAAAAAACAATTTATATAAACTATTTAGTTTATGGCAAAGACCACCAGCTATTGACGGTAGTTAATAATGACCACATCCACCACAAGGCTGGTTAAGCTCTCAACAAGAGTTTCTACATTCAATTCAATGTACCTCGATTTGGCTTTTAACTCCACCAGAAGAGGAACTCATCAAATTGTTTCTTTGCAGTTCTGCATTTCCATTAATTTTTGCCAGCAATTGTTTCTTCCTCTAATAATATATACAAAAACATGTTATAGCAAACATTGCCAAGATGCTAAAAGTGGCAGCATGTAAATACATTTTAGCAACAGCTCTCTTTAAAAGGGGAAGTAAAAATTAACACAATTTAATGTATTATTCTATATATATATATATATATATATATATATACACTGTATATATAACCCTACTGTAAGCACCACCAACTTGTAACTTTCATTCAGCAAAGTTAAATTTGCATATTCATGCCTTTGCCTTCATGTTGTGTATATGGGCGCCGCAGACATAAATGCAGGGAGCGGCGCAGTGTCATTACCACGATGTGATGCATATAAATAGTCCTTACCTCCCAATCTGCCTAATGGATGACAGAAGCTGTCCATTAGGCATTTAAGGTAGGTAAAACTACTCCCAATGCACCCCATTTCAAGGATTGCTGACCTTTTGGTGGGGTGCTTGCTCCCCTTGTTGACACCCTTGCTTGTGTGGGATATACAGAGAGAAATGGACTCAAAAATGAAATGTATAAGATACATATGATTTAGCAATGTCCTGTGAGATCTTTGTATACTGTGTAATGAAACGGCAAATGGGAGAACATGCAACAAACCTGTTGCTTGTACAGCTTTCATAAGTGTAGCACCTGCATAATAGCAGTAGGACCAGTTCATACAGGAAGTATTTCTGGTGGGACACTATGTAAGGCGAGATTTATTACACTCGGAAAAGTCCAATTTTCACTTTTCTGAGTATATCCCGAGAACATCTCAGCTGTTTATGTAGTAAAAGTCGTTCCATATTTTCGATTGATATTTACCGACCAAAATTTTTCGATCGAGTTTCTTGATCAAATTATTTGATGTAAAATGACATGAGTAGTTATGGTCAAACTTTTTATGGGAAAAATCAAGATTGAAAAAAATTCAGTCGAAAAGTTTCGGTCAGTTAATATTTTTACCGCACAAAACTGCCGAGATGTTCTTTGGATAAACTTCTGAAAGCGAAATCAGGCTTTTCTGAGTTTAATAAATTTCACTTGTCAGATGCCAGATCCCTGTATGAAGAAAAGTCCCGGGGGGGGGTAATTCAGGAAAGATCGAACTTGCCTTGCGATGCTTCTCACCACTTCGCTGAGTTGGGTATGCGCTCCCTGGTTTCCTGCAAGCGGAGGTCAGCGAATGCTCTAAAGGTACTTCGGCTCACTTCACATCCACTCGAGTCGCCTCACCGAGCCAAAGTACCTTTAAAGCGTTCGCTGATCTCCGCTTGCAGTAGACCAGGGAGCACGTACCCGACTCGGCGAAGTGGTGAGAAGCAATCTCCATGCTGTCTGCTATATATTTCATTTTGAGCATGGATGTCTGAAATAAAGTATATCAAACCCCAACTGCACCTGTGTAAACTCATTAGGTGTGCAACAGTTGTTTAATTCACTATGAGTTGACCACATTTATAGAACATTTTTACGCCTTTGAAATTCAGCAGGAAATCCTGGTTTCTAATAAAATTTTCATAATTCAATGGAATCCTAATATGTACCTAATGCATGATTTACATTTGGTTCACATCAACATGTATTATGACTTATTGACCAAATTCGACCTGCCCCAGGTCAGTAGTGTCTGACGTTCTTAGATTAAAAGGAATCCACACCTCTCATCTCTCCATGAAAAACCTGTAAAAAAAAGTAGAACTTTTAAATACTACGTTTATGCAAACTGCGCAATTCCATAAGGCCCGAAACAGTATAGTACTCGTTTATGAGCGATTACAAAATATACAAGGATTATTGAAAAATAGACGCTGTTAGAATGACGCAATACCTCTAAAATGGTCAAATTTTTTTCTTTCTGAAGAATCCACGATAAAGATTTTAGAAAAAATAAAAACATAAATAAGAAAACGTTTGGCTTAAGGGATAGATAGAACAGATCAAACACTGATCGAAAATATTTCTCCATCTACAACCAGACATTGAGGTTTTCTGTATATTTATTTAATGATAAATGGATTCAGATCCAAACGCTGACTAAATATAGTTTTAATGATTCTTTACTGCCAAAGGCAGCAAGTAAACAGCCAACAAGGTTCTCTTTCAGATGATTTTAAGCAGCAATCGGCATAGCTATTTTACATCTAACCTTGTTTAGTTAAATGAATGCTTTGTAGCCGTATGTGGGATATTTTAAGTTGTTTTGGCTTGAGTTTCCTATTTTTTTCTCTATATTTGAACTTTTTCCCACTCTTTTTATTATAAGCAAATGATTAATCCTACAGAACTGATCCCTCGGAGATTGTCAAGAAATATGAACATAATGTTTTACCCAGGACTTTAATTCACTGAAGCATGGTAAATCAGGCATACCAACCCCCAATGGCTAGACACCGGAAACCATAAATAACACAACACTGTGTTCAACAGGCAGTAGCTTGCCTATGGATCACCAGACAACCCCCCCCCCCACGCACACACAGTTTCCCCCTTCCCACACCACCCAGATCTATAAAGTAAGCTTACCCTCGGGTACGCTGGGTACAGATTTGGTGGTGCTTTTGGTGGGAGCAGCAGTTGTCGCACTAAAACCCCTATTGTATACCCTCTCTTTGTAGTTTACTGCTTATATGATGCTTTGCATTTTGTTTAAAAAGTCCCTGCAGGTGTGTATTCTGAGTGATTTTTTTTAATAAATAAAAGTCATAGCAGGCAAATGTGTCATTTTTTAAAATAAATCAAAGTAGATATGATATAATTGTTCATACACAGAATGTCAGTCGTGGCTTAGTCTAGATCAGAACGTTGATCTGAACCTCAAAAAAAAAAAAAAAAAAAAATTCTGTGGTGGAAGATCAAGAAAGAAGATGGTGGTGTCAGAAGAGGCGATGACAGAAAAGGTCAGGTTAACTTTAATGGAGGCCTTTCTAATTTCCATATGGGTCCAGATATTGTGCATTGGTCATATTAGGAAAAAAGATACATAAAAGTGTTTTTTTTTTTATTTTCTATTCATCTTTTTTATTTTATTTTCAAAAACAAATCGTAATCCAAGTGTGAATCCAAAACCAAACCTCTGTCAAAAAATCCAAACATAACCAAATCCAAAACAAGATGATGGATCCAAATATGAACCCAAACCAAAACCCAGGGTCCCGTATTCATAATCCTCCCTTCTGTATTGCTCAACAATGGACTCGAGCCTAGAACATTCTAACATTTTTCATGAATTCCTCTTTATTAAAATGATCGATCAAGAGGAAAGGATACAATGTTCTTCCAAAGCTCCAATACTTGGCAGAGTTATGGATTTTTTGTAAATTTTTAACTACATTTTATATAGAGGGATACATAGCAGATTTGGGTTTTAGGAAATATTTAACATAACAAGAATAGTCTTTATGTTTTTTAAATTTGTTTTGCCAAATCTATTTAAAAATTTTTTTTTTTACAATCTAATAATTGGGTGAAAGAAATTAAGGGGAAAAACAAAAACAATGTTTTCCATTTTCTTTTATAGTCCAAATTTCACTTTTTGTCACCATATTTCACTGCTATTTGTATGTATATATAATTTTATTTATAAAGCGCCACAAATTTACGCAGCGCTGTACAATTCAGCGATACAATACAAACAAGAGAAAAGTACATTAAACAATACAAGTAAAATATAACAAGGATACATCAAATTAAGTGCTAGGTACTGATTGACACAAGAGGTTGGAGGTCCCTGCCCCAAGGAGCTTACAATCTAAGTAGGGGGTAATTCACCATAGTGTGAAGTGAGTTCCGGATCCTTCGGCTCACTTCGCACTATGGTGAATTACCCCCTTAGATGGGATATTTGGATTCGTACTATAACTGTCCCATCTGAGAAAATAGTTCGTTCCAGGACTAGGTGAATAGTTTTCATTGGAATTCTATTGATATCATTGATAGTAAAGTGGCGGCAAGTCAACATTAAAAAGTTATCTGATAAAATGAAAAGTTCCCAATTGAGAATTGCTTGTAATTCGTTCTTTTTTTTTTTTCTATTAACCTCAATTGTCCAGATTTCTAATCAGTACGCTAGTAGCAGGCAAGTATTGTCAATGGTGAGCTGTTTTAGCTTGTTTGATGCTACGAAAAATCAGATAACAACAAACTGCCCAGTTTGCAATTACCCATAGTGATGTGATCTATAAGCCTGTCCCGGAAGTCATCAGACTGGCAAGAAAATTAAGATTTTGCTCCAGAAAGCATTTGCTGAATCTCATCCCCCAGAATCCCCCGAGAGGGAAATTTTCTACGTCTACTTTATCTGTTAAATCTAAAAGTGATATGTTTCCTATCCCTGCTATTACAAGTGTTTCTAAAGCATTAAATCTGATATCACTCAGCACGGAGTTGTCATGTTGTCATCTGCACCGCACAAAGCCGGCTTAGGCTTGACAGGAAAAATGTCAAGAAATAGCTGGAAGATTTGTAGAAAATGTATTTTTTCCTTCTACGGAAATCAATCCTGGCCTTATAACTCATTTTATGCTACAGTAGGTTGGTCCAGCTAGTCTAACGAAACTCTCCCCATTTGTGACTTTGAGGCTAGATGTTTTATTGTGTTGTAAATTGTGGATTGATTTTGAGGGACTGAGGGGGATCCAGTCCTCTGCGGTTAAAGCCCCAGTAACAATCAAAATAATTAAAAAATCCTATTTGAATTGGCAATGGTAGTTATGCAAATGCAACACATGTAAAAATGTTCTCTCTAAAGTTAATTCATGACTTTTATTACTTTTTGTGGTATTATCTTTACTGCCAGCAGCCATGTTGCTAAATAGACCTCGACCCTGTCCCATTGTTTTCTAGGGTGCTTTCTGATACATCGTAAGGAAATGCCCCAGAAAGCCCAATTTTTTTTTAAAGCTAAATATCATACTTTGAAGACACAATATAGAATTTTCGAAAGCACTGATTTTGTATAACAGCTATAAATGTGCATGAGGCATTTGAATTTTATGGTGCTTCTTTTCTTTTAAAGTGATGATCCAGTTTCTGCTACCATACAAATGCAAGAAGAATAGATGCGGACTAATGCCATTAAATGAACATTTTAATGGGAATTAAAAAGGTCAATTTCATTACCACCGTCTAGTGAAATCTTGTAGGTTAAGATCGTGTTGATTTGAATTAGAATCAAAATCAGTAGTGAGAATCCAAACGCCCCCAAAAGGACAACCCAGTCATGCACTTTTTAATTGAATGCTGACGTTTTCGAATAAACCTTTCTTTATTGTGTGAATACGTGCTTCCTGGTTTATACATTCTAATGAAAGATGGCTAACTGAGTGGTGTCTCTGGACGGAGTATGATCTAGTCCAGACCTGGGCATTGTGCGGCCCCCGTGGGCCACATCTGGCCCTCTAACTATCTCTGACGGCCCATGTAAGCATGCGAAAATGGGTAGGCATGGCCAATTGCCATAGGTGCTGGCAAGTTAAGTATATTAATCTGGCCCTCTAATGCCATTCCAGTTTTTCATGTGGCCCCATGGGAAAATTAATTGCCCACCCCTGATCTAGTCTGATACAGGCTGATATGCTTGATTTCCTATTGCTTCTGGTAAGCTTAAAATTTAACCAGATGTATCTGATCAGTTTCAGGTGTTATTGCACAGAGTGCTTTTTTTCACCCGTTTTCAATATAAGTCATTGACTGGTTTGTCCTTTTGGGGGCGTTTGGATTCTCACTACTGATTTTGATTATAATCACTTGGATAAAGCACTATAGAGTGCGTTCTGTGCACTTTTTTCGTAGATTTTGTGTTTTATGAAGATTTGAAGAAATACAGCGTATTTTCTTGAGGAAGAGCAGCACTGCATTGAAAGGCGTTTTTTTTGGACTATTATTTGGACTTTTTTTTTCTTTTTATACACTTTTTATTTTTCATTTCATATTCACATTGTTATACACATATTTTATTTCTAGAATTGATTTTTTTGGGCGCTACTTTTTTTTTTTTTTACTTATTTTAGTTGATTTGAATTAGAATACAAGTTCAACAACTGAATCTGCATGGAAAACCTTAACGGTAGGTTACAGGAAACGGCCAACCCAAAGATTCTACATCAGCAAGGAAATAGAACATGAGTAAAATTAAAATATTAATTTCCACATTTGCCTGAATTAAATAATGAAAAGACTAGACTAAATTTGTCAACATGCAGTTAAGTTGAGGAACACTACAAATATTTGGGAAAGTTTACATGAAGCGGAAATGAAGAATAAATTCCAAACAGTGGTGTTCTTTCAATTATCAACTAACATTTTATTTTGGCAAGGAGCTATTGCCAAGTATCATTTATTGTGATTTTAATTTTGCTAACAATTTAAAATATTTTAATTAAATAAAATGTCTTTTTAAAATTAATATTTTCAATCATTTCAAAAAACAACAATAAGAAGTTGGAATTTGAGTTGTTTCTTAGACATGGAAGAACTAAAGCTTCTTTGTGCAACAGTAATCATTGACTAAGGGCAAAAAGTTATTAAAGTCAAAAAGAGCGATCTCGGTCTTTTCGAGTTTATCCCGTGAGAACTCGATTTGATCCTGCGAGATTTTCACTTGAGGTTTTCAATCGGATTTTTTGATGGAAAGGTAGCCATACTTTACATTAGTAGTACGGCTATCTTTCCAATGAAAAATTAGAGAAAAAAAATCAAGCGATAATCTCATGGGATCAACTTGAGATCTCACTGGAAAAACTTGAAAAGATCGAGTCTTTTCAACTTTAATAACTTTCACCCTTTAATAGTCATTGATGGCATTGTAGCCCACCAAATCCCTGATTCAGGGATTGATTTTCCCTTTTACCATAATGTACAAAGTGGTCATGGACATCAAATATTTTATTTAATCAATAAAAATGTTTGCTGCCTATTTATACAAAATTGGATTTATGTTATTTGTCTTAGTCTTTTCCCCCATATCTACGTCATCATATGTTTTTGCTTTCATTCTGATTTGTTTTATTTCAGATACATTGGAAGGTATAAATTTGAAAACGATCTGTTGAATGATTTTATTCTCCTTTCTTTTTTTCTGTTGGCCGGACACTGTACACACACTGTGTTTATTTATGACTGAACAGACAGCTTGACAAATATTCTGTATTTAGAACCCATGGGTGCCAAAATCAACAAATTGGATTCAGTACTGAGACAGGGCAAACAGAACTTTCTGCCATAATTTTATTTATTTTTGGTGAACTCAAGACATGCTCAGCCAACACAAGGAGATGGTGGCCACCAGTCTTCACTGTGCCCACTAATCTACTGTCAGATTGGCACATTGGATGTTATTTATTCCATGAGCTTCTTATTAACAAGGTAGAAAATAGCTCAGCTGCAGTTAGCTAGGATTATTAGCTTCCTCTAAAGCTAGTGCCACCCTCTTTGCACTGCCAAAAGTTTATGATCTTAGTTCTTGACGTGTCTTGTCTGGACACTCTATTCTCTGTATTTACTGAAATATTTCTTTCTTCGCCTCCCCAGTTACTATTACAGCCACACCATTCTGGCATCGACTTGTGGATTTTGGGCTTTTTTTATGTAAATTTATGAAGTCTCCATTCAGTAGCTACTCACACTAGGCAACTCTATTAATAGTATTTTGTCATTAATATAAGATAGATACAGTTAAAGTGACGCTGTCTTGTTTTTACAGATCATGTGAATTGTGGGAAAATTATATTACCTGACCTTGTTTGATCAAATTTGCATTATTACACACCTGCTACTGTTTGTCTGACTGTGCATAAAATACCCTTTAACACTGCTTATTCACCAAAGGAATTTAATTTTTTGTGAATAAGGGGTGGTAGCTAGTATGCCCTCTCATACAGAATAACAACTGTAGCAGGGTCTACAAGTGCTGGTCAACGAATTAGAATAATTTGAAATAGTGCAATCATGAAATT